>PVLD010019547.1:0-36125 GCA_004027595.1 Dinomys branickii
TAAAGTTATCTTCACTTCTGTTAATACAAAAACGATTGAGGAAATACAGAATTATAGAGAACATAGAAGGGAATTAGCTCTGGATGCTGTCCTACATAATGTTACCTTCATCTTTGTTACTCAGGTTACACAGATGATGGCCCTTTTGATCAGTTCGTTTTTTCTCCTCCCTCATCTCCGTTGCCCTACCACTCAATCATTCATCTTCACTGTGATAATGACTGTACTCCTGGGTTTATCTATATCCTTGGACTCTTGCCTTGGGAAGAGATATAGCTGCCTCAGACTATACTATAACATACATGGGTGTATACAAACTGCCATGGTTGGAGGTGGGAAAGCACCTATGCTCACAGCGGACCGCCTGGCTCCACCCTGTCGTCGTGCTATGGGTGGGGGCGGGTCCAGTCCATGAGGTGCCCTGAGCGGAGCCCTCAGTGGAGCAGCCGCGGGGCCCACTGCAGGGCAGCCACGGGGCCCACAGCGGAGCAGCCGCGGGTAAAATCTTGAAGATATAAGAGTAGGCAAAAAGTTCATGAAAAAAAATCAAACTGCAAGGGAAACACTTCAAAGAATCAATAACTGGGACCTCATCTTACTGAAAAGTTTTTGCACATCTAAAGAAATCAACAGCAAAGTAAAAAGAAAACCCACAAACTGGGAAAAAATCCTAGCTGGCTGTCCCTTGGACAAAGGTATTCTATCTAGAACATACAAAGAATTAAAAAACATGAACTGTACAAATTCAAAGACCCAATCCACAAATGGGCATCTGAGATGAATACACACTTGTCAGATAAAGAAATACAAATGGCAAATAAATATATGAGAAAATGTTCTACATCTTTAGTCATTTGAGAAATGCAAATAAAAACAACATTGAGATTTCACCTCACCCCAGTAAGATTGGCCAGCATTAAGAAATCATCCAATAACAACTGCTGGCGAAGCTGTGGAGAAATAGGAACTCTTCTCTACTGCTGGTGGGAAGGCAGACTGGTAAAACCACTGTGGAGATCGGTTTGGAGATTCCTTAGCAAACTGGGTCTAGATGTCCCATTCAACCCAGCTATTCCCCTTCTGGGTATTTTCCCAGAAGATCTGAAAACATCATATCACCATGATATATGTGCACCCATGTTTATAGCAGTGCAATTTGTAACAGCTAAATTATGGAAGCAACCCAAATGTCCATCCACAGAGGACTGGATTTTAAAAATGTGGCATTTTTATATAATGGAATATTACTCAGCTATAAAGAAAGACAAATTTGAGGCTTTTATAGGCAAATGGTCACAATTAAGACACCATACTCATAAGTGAAATAAATCAGAGGTGCATATGTAAGGAATGAATTGTATCACTAGAGTAAGAACCTGAAAATGGGAATGTAAATTAGGTAGTTTGAAGGGAATCTGCTCAAAAGTAAAGAGCAAATGGGATGGGGGGAAGGAGGAAAGGAAGAAATGGACAAATATGTATCTATGTATGCATATGCAGGATCACTAACATGGCTCCACTATTGACTTATGTCACCTTATGGTAAGGAACAGTTCATGATTGATTGTTTGATCAAGATTGTTGTTTTCATGAGCACACACTTCGAAGTTATCAATAGGTAATACAACAACCATTGCTAATTCCCTGTCACTTTGTCTATAATTCAATTTTGATTGTACTGTTCTTGTGCTACTTTCTTTTTGTTAATGTTTTATTTTTTTGCTTCTTTTTGTTTTTTTGTTTTTCTTTTATACTTTTAAAAATAAAATAAACTGATCAAATACTTATTTCCATCTAAAATACAAGATTTTTGTCATATTTTAAGCAACCTCAAAATACACTTCATTATTGAAGATGCTATTTTTATATTCCTTAATACCAGTTCTTTTAGAAATGTGACAAATATCATCATGATATGTGCCTACTTGAAAGGGACATATTTAAACCCATGTAAATAATGTGTGTCATCTAAAAGGAAGTCATGATTAATGATGTCTCCAACGATGCTGATAATGCTAACAAACAACATTAATTTGAATCAGAAAATATTCAATTACTCCCTTTATTTCAGAATTTATAAGGTACACAAATGAAAGTCACCAATGTAACAGTCAATGTGGACTCACTCTCATGTCTTTGCAGAGTTTGCATACTGTATTACCACTTCTCTTTGCCTTTCTGGGAGGGAGCATGTGGGGACTAAACAGAAGGCACTTGTGCAGGCTGGGCCACCCACCACCGAGCTGGGCCTGCCAGCACATACTATACTGGTTTGTGCTCATTTACCTAAGAAAATTATAATGCAAATATGTTTGAGAAACTCCTGGTCCTAAAGTTGCCCCATTAGGAATGTCTAGAAGAGGCATATGCTGAAATTAACTGTTCAGGGTGGGGGCAGAAGTAGGGAAGAGAAAAGGAGTGGGAATATGGAGTGACAGTTAATGGGTACAGAGTCTCTTTCTTAGGTACTAATGTTCTGTTGTGCTTGTTGCACTGAGGACTGAACCCAGAGCCCTTTGCTCTAAGCACATCTGCAGTCCTGTTTTACTTGTTATTTTGAGGTAGAGCTTACTAAGGGGCTAAGTTGCCTAGTGTACTTGAAAAGCTCCAACTTGAGACGCTCCTGCCTTAGCCTCCCACAGTGCTGCTTTCATAGGTGTGTAGCACCATGCCTGCTGTGAGCTATTATTAGTGTTCTAAAATCAGACTGGCAACAGCTGTACAACTCTGAAAATAGCATGTTAATAAGATGCTTTAAACTATAAAGAAAAGCTCATATTTAAAAACTATAAAGGAAAAACGCTGAAGTCTAATGCAGCTTACATTCTCACATGGAATGCCGCTTTAGGATTAAACAAGTTGCAAAATGTAGAAAATTAAAAGAGAAAGTGACATGTCTACCTTAGGGTTTCAGCTTTTAACACTGCATGCAAAACAGAAAGTTTGAAAAAACGAACAGTTTAAAAAAAAAAAAGCACATTAAGTTTAAAACTGTGAAGTCATAGAGACTTCCAACAGGTGAGAAGAAGCCGGGGCGGAATGGTATCGGACACTAGGGTGGTGTGTGCTCATCACAATACCAGACGCTTTTACACAAAGAGGGAAAGCAGACACAAAGATGACCACCAGCCAGTACACTTCCGTTTCCTTCTTCATTATCTTTTGTATTGAGGAAATCTCTAGGGAACAAGTTTAGGATGAACACAGCCAAAGAATGAACAGCAATCATCTCCCTTTTACGGACCAAAGAGCATTATGGAACTCATCACACTGTGTCACGGTCACTAAGAGATCAAGACACCGGCTTCAGTCTCATAACCCTCCCTTCTGTATTGCTCATACAGTACTCTTTTCACTTCTATCACAGATTTAACCCTTCATTTACCTTGTACAAAAAGCTTTATTTTACCGCTGATCTTAAAACATATTTAAATGCTTTTCCAGAAATAAATAAGTAGGGATGATTTTTTACAATAACATTTTTAAAAATAAAACAACCTCTTACCTGTTTGACATCTCGAACAAGATGAAGTAGCATTGGATTAGTTGGGCCTTGTTTCTTTATGAAGCAAGAAAAAAAAAGAAAAAATTATTTTTTTCTAAAATAACTTAATTTTCCTTCTTACATCTGGTACTTACAAGGATTTCATCGAAATTATATTGCTTTGGAGTTATTTCTTTAGAACAAAGGTAAGGATATAACCATTTTGTTATGTTTACTATCAAAAACATGAGGGCCAGACATATAGCTCAACAGCACAGCACCTGCCTAGCAAGCGCAAGGTCCTGAGTTTGATTCCTGGTACCAAAAGAAAAAGATTGATTCTTATAAATAAATAAAAATTAAATTTAGAAATTAGTAATTTCAGAGAATCATTAAATTTATATGTAAATTTTTTTTATAAAAGTCATATCAACATTGTTGGGCACTGTGGTGCACAACTGTAATTCCAGTATTCAGGAGGCTGAGGCAGGAGGAGGACTGCCATGAGTTTGACCAGCCTGAGCCAACTAATAAGTTCTTGGCCAGCTTGAACTACAAAGCAAAACTCTGTCTCAAGACAAAAACAACAAAAAAACTCTAAAAAACAAAAAAAAAGTCATGTCAATGATATAAACTTTATCTTAATTTTAAATTCAGTTACTTTCACTGACAATAGAGCTGTACATTCCCTTTCTTCTTGTTGAAATGTTCCTCTCTTTTGTCACCAATCATCAGATGGTATAAATATTTTAAATATTTTGGGTAGCAAATGCTTAAGCTCTTATTTTCTTCTTTGTGAATACTCTATATTAGGGCAAGTCAATCAAAAGTTTTATCATCACAGTCATCTTACTTTGACAGCATTCTTTATTTTGAAAAAATATTCAGGAATATATACCACTGTCCACACTGAGGTACATGATCCCAAAACGTATTCCTTTAAACACTTTTACACAAAGCATTGACTCAGGAAATTTATGACACTGAGGACCGGGGCTATAGCTCAGCAGCACAAGTGCCTGCCCTGCAAGCTCAAGGTACTGAATTCATTTCCCGGTACCAAAAAACAAAACAAAACCAAACCAAAAAAACCACAAATTTATGACAATGAATTCTATGTGGTGTCAATCAAGGGACTTACTCTTAGGACTTTAAGTCTTGTTCAACACAATCACCAAATGTTATTTTCCCCCTTTATGGGGAGGAGGGGTCGGTTTTGATTTTGGTTTTGTTTTTGAGACAGGACCTCACTATGTAGCAAAGGCTGGCCTTGAATCTGCACCAATCCTCCTACAGCCTCCCAAGTGCTGGGATTGTAGGTGTGCACCACCATCCCCAGACACCTAATGGGATTTAATCCAACCATTGTATTGTTAATTTTTTACAGGAAAGGTTCTTATAGTAATCACTGTACTTACCAATTTTGATCATATCTACTTGAAAATGTGTTTTCAAGTCTAGGCATGATTACTATCATGTCTTTGAAGTATTCTTTGACGCTGACTTCCAAATTTTACATAGTATCTAAGATGATTGTAATTGATGCTGAATATAAATTATACTTTACCTTACTCTGTTGTCTTTCTATAATACTGTAGTCTGTTCTCCCTGGCTGGCTTCTCTTTGGCTATTCTCCCCACAGCTTAACTTTCAAGTAAATATGAAGTGTTTAATATTTCTAGGATGCGAGGCTATTTTAACTATATATATTCACATAGAAATACACTTAAAATTTTAAAATTCTATTTTATCTTAATCCATTGGAAGTTTATCTATTAAAAGTTAAGTTTTTAGTAAAAAATAAATACTCTTTAGAAGGCTAGTTCTCAAAGTGTGGCCTATAGGCAACCGTGGCCTCCAAGACTACTCCTTGAGGCCGATAACTCCGAAGGATTTTCATAATCACAGTGAGTATATATGCACTTTTACTATCATACTTTGAATGTTCACGGGATTTTTTTCACAAGCTTTTTGGTGCAGGATATCATAACACTTAATTCAGAAGCAAATATGAGAGTCTAAGTAACCAATCTGAAGATATAAATATATAATGCAACCACCATTGTTAATTTCCTATCACCTTGTCTGAAAATCTGTATTGCTTGTATTGTTTTGTGTTATTTTGTAAATGTCTGTGTGTCTGCTGATATGTTTTCCTTCTTTTATCTTTAAAATTAAAGAAAAAGGGAGAGTCCAGGCTGCTTTGATGAGGTCAGGCATTAAAAAGATTATGAAAATATAAAATCATTTTACACTTCTAATTCATTTTCTTTAAAAACGTTATTGACTGGAGGTATAGTTTGGTAGTAAACACATGTAGAATGCACAATGCTTTCAACCCTCTGCACACATATAAAAATATTATTTACGAGCCAGGTGTGATAGTGCAAAATCTGAATAAAACACCAGCTGTGGAAAAATGTTGAGATTTGCAAATCAAGCTAAAGGTACAGTCATTATATACATACCAGGCAGTCACTGAAGGTTGTTTTTAAACTGAGAAATGTACAGTACAATATTATTACAATAATAAAGAACTGATTCAAGAAAAGAATTATCAATAAGGAGGTTAGATTATTTAAAGAGTTAGTGATGTAGATTAGTAATGAGTGAGCTGTACAAAGACATCAGGAAGGAAAGCAGATACATAAGGACACTGATGAATGAATGGATGCAGCTCTGCAGACAGGTCAGGTCAGGAAGTGAGGACTTTGCCACGCACAGCCTGAGCTACAGTGAAACCCTGTATGAAAAAGACGTGCTCTTCCACGCACAGCTCGATTAAGTTCATACTGGCAGCACAGAACACCACAAAGGACAGTCCAATGCTAATGGCATGAAATTTGAAATGAAACAAGAAGGCTTTGTAACAGTAACAAGTTCCATGAGCCCCTCACACTCTCTATCAGGCAAAGGAGTCAACAGAAACATCATCACCCTCTATGAAGTTGATTCTGGTTTGATAAAAGGAGGAAATAGAAAAGGAGATAGGGCTGGAAGTCCCAATCTCTTTCCTATGTGGTGGCAAACCTACAGTACATGTGCTGCAGCAGGCTGCTTGCTATCACTGGAAGCGCTACAAGGTTTACCATCGCTGCTCTATGGCTGTGGTGAAAAGAAAAGGCCCCTCAAACAGGAAGAGCGCTGCAGACTGTCACACAACAACCCATACTAGCAGTGGCTGTATTTCTTTCCCTATAACCAAGAAAGACATAACAGTCTTTATTAACAGGAATGGACATAGTTAGGTAAAATGACATTTCCCAAAGATGATGAAACTGCCAACAAAGAATTTTATCTCACACTTACAGTGTTGTAAAGCTCTTCCAGTCTCGGGATGGTAAGAAACTTATGCATGCTTACTCCATTTTCAATAAGAAGTTTTACAAATGCGACTCTATCCATTACAAGAGCATCAAGCATAGCTTGTTCCAAGGATCCAACCTAGAAGAATGCTAAAATTAATAAAATATACTCATGTTCTACTAATAATTTCTAAATGTAAGTCAATAGGATTTACACCTATTTGTTCCCACTTTGAGAATAACATTAAAAGGATGTAAAACAGTGACTGGCTAGGCCTTAAGGTATTTAGGAAACATAAAAAAGACCTCTCTGGAACAACATTCCCCAAGGAATATTCCATAAACACTATTTCTGTATGGGAACAAGTGTTATATGGAGAGGGTGATCACAAAGTTCATTATCAAGTAATTACTAGAATATTTTTATTATAAGTCATTTTTTCCATCTTTATGTAGTATTTATGAAATTTCATACTGACATACTAAAAATGCATAACAAGCTGTTGTATTTTTAATTTTTTTTGTGCTATTTGGAGGTATTAGGGGTTGAAGCCAGGTCCTCACACTTGAAGGAACTTTACCACTGAGCTACTACCCTATCCTTTAATTCTTGCCTTTAATAAAGGAGGATTCTATCTATCTGTGTTTATAACCACTGTTCTAGAGCAGCATCAAAGCCTAAGTTTTCTTACCTGAAGAAAACAAGATGCAGCTATAATAAACATATATCTGCTTTGTAGGAAGCACTACCTCATTCAATGTGTACTGAATGGAAAAAACATAAACCAGCCTACAAACTTCAAGTTTAGCATGAAGCATAAAATCAAATAGGTAAAACTATAGCAGATACATCCATGAGACAATAAGCATATGTACAAAAGATGACGACTCCATCCAAGCCTTTCTTGGGGATGGAAACAACTGTTTAAATTTATCACTTTTTTTTTTTGGCAGTACTGGGGATCGAACTCAGGACCCTGCGCTTGCTAGGCAGACGCTTATTCCACTGAGCTATATCCCCAGCCCCTATCCAAGCCTTTCTATTTGAGGAGACTGAAAGTCCAGTGAAATTATTCAAGGAAGTAAAAGGTTGGCTCACAACTTCAAGTTTACCACAAGCAACTAACATCCCTTTTTTCCTTGCAAGAGGGAAAGTGATCTGTCTCTTTCTACTATATAGAAAATATAGTATTATGCTTTAAAAACTTCAAACACCACAAAATAATATAAATTTTCCCTCTTCTGGCCCTCATCTTCTTTATGCATATCCCACATTAACAGATGTATAGACACTAAGGGGCTGGAAATATAGCCTGGTGATAGAGGGCTTGCCTAGCATGCTTGAAGCCTCGGGTTTGGTTCCCAGGACCAAAACTAAATTTTAAAATATGAATTATGACAACCAAAAGACATTCATGAAGAAAATCTGCCACAATTACAATCACACTATCCACAGTTTTCTGCAACTTGCTGTTTATATTCTAACACACATTTAAAAAAAGATCTAGCTTATTTTATACATAACAAAAATTTGTCGAGTGCTTGCTACTTAAGGGGCTATGAACACTGCAATAAACTTAAAAAAGGGGGCTGGGGATATAGCTCAGTGGAATAAGCGCTTGCCTAGCAAGCGCAGGGTCCTGAGTTCGATCCCCGGTACCACAAAAAAAAAAACACACAATAAACTTAAAAAAAAATCCTGCCCTCATAAACCTATTTCCTAAGGCTGGGTATGGTGGTGCATCCTTGTTATCCCAGCACTCAAGAGGCTGACACAGGAGGATCAATGCGAGTTTCACGCCAGCCTGGACTACACAAAGTGAGCTGAAGGCCAGCCTGAGCTGCAGTGAAACCCCATCTCAAAAAGACAATCAATCCATCAACTTATTTCTAGAAGCAGTCACAAATCAAAAACATATAACTACTAGTACATTTGTCCGATGGTAATGATGCTGGAAGGAAAAATAGCAAAGACGGTCTACCACGGAGATAGTACGCACTGCTAGGATTCTGGAAACATCTTTCAGGTATGCATTCTTCTGTCACACTTTGTTCACTGAAAAATGGGACCATATGACGCTAAGTGTTGACTAGCCTGCTCTACATACTTCCCTGTCATACTTAGTCTTCCTCAAGAGTGTACATACATCTACTCCATATGTATTAACACCTTTTAAAGCTGAACTATAATTTAATCCACAAATATTTCTACTAGTAGGTACCTGAGGAAATGGTGGCATAAGAGGATGCTACTAAAACAGGGCAGACAGAGAAAGTTTAACTGAAGAGTAGATAATTGGTTACAGGGCAGAGGATATACAGGGAAGTAAAAACCGAGGGGGCTGGGGGCTATTGGGGGAAAATGTTTCAGACAGAACAGCAAGTTCTCTGGAGACAGGACCATGTTCGACATGTGAAAGAACAAAAGAAGGCCAACAAGGGCCTGAGAGACAGCAGAGGGGACAATAGTCTGCAGTTTGTGAGGTCAGGGGGGCAGTGGGACAGATGATGTAAGACCTCATAAGCCATCATAAAGGCTCCGGATTGTGCTCTGGGTGATGGGAGCCACCTTCTGTCTGTAAAAGGAGAGGAAGAATGAGAGTAGGAAACCAAAATGAATGCTACTGAATAACACAAAAGATAAAAGGTTACATTAGGATGATAAAACTGAGTATTTAAAAATGGTATCTGTTAAGATTTTCAGGTGGAATCGGACTGGAAATATATGAAGAAGAAAACTCAGCAGTAATGCTAAAGGTTTTCATCTCAGTAATCAGGAACATGATTTTCCACTTAGTGGGATGGGAAGATGGCAGAGAAATAGGTCTACACATGCAAAGGAATGCTAAAGTGAGTTCTCTCACACACAGAACTTGTTCCAAAGCTTCTATTTCAGAACTGCTAGAAATCCGCATAGCCTACAAAACAGAAGGTTTATCAAGTGCCGAGTAACTTACCAAACCCTACACGGATCTGGGCTCTGTGTAAACACTGAGCTCAACTAGGTCTGTACTTGTGACAGAGAGGTAAAGTGTGAAGTAAGGTCACCGTGACAGCAAGTGGCTTTGTTACTACAGTCATTCCTCAGTATCCCTGGAGGGTTGGCTCCAGGATCTTCCCTCTGATACCTAATTCATGGATACTCAAATTACTTCTACAGGACAGTGTGGTACTTGAATATAACATAAGCACATCCTCCACATACCCTTCATCTTCTCAAGATTAATGATAACACCAATCACAGCGTCAACACAATGCACACAGATATATGCTGTTTAGGAAATAATCCCAAGAGGAAACTGTACAGGACAGATGCCATCACTGCAGGCCCAACGACAGCCCAGAACCCACAGATGTGGAGCCTGTGCATCCAGAGGGCCCACTACATAATTATACTGTATCTACAGACTGTTTACCTACCAGCCACTGCTGTCCATAAACAAAGACATGATTTTTGGCAATGTCAACTCTATCCCATGCCAGTGTAAGGATAAGCTGGTCCAAGGCAGATGCATTAGTACCTAATAAAGAAAACAGGCAAGTGTATCTCCATCAATATGCGAACACTTGTGAACGCACCCACCATGCTTTAATGAAGTCACACAGGGTGATATCAGCCACTGTTCAGAAGAAGCCTGGCGCCCACCCAGCACAAACCCCAGGACAGAGGACTTTTACTTTCTAACTATAGAAATGACACAGCCTCATTCATCGCAAACAATCCTGAATACCAGAAAATAAGACAGAAACAAAGATGGTCTATCACGGAGATAGTACTGACTGCTAAGATTCTGGAAACATTTTTCAAGTATGCATTTTTCAGTTCACATAGGAGTTCACCAGGTGTTGACTAGCCTGCTTTATGTACTTCCCTGTCATACTTCAGTCTTCCTCAAGAGTATATATGTCTACTCCATATATATTAACCCCTTTTAAAAGGTAGATATTCAAATTATTTTAAATTTTTTGCCACATAAATTTTAGGGCACGTTTTAGTATTTAAATATATGAGGAGCCAAACTGCCGAATATAAGGATACACATATTAAGGCTTTGACAAAAGGGTTAACTACAGCCAGGGCTGGTGGGACATACCTGTAATCCCACCACTGGGGAGGCTGAGGCGGGAGGGTTGCCAAAAGTTTAAGGCCAGCCCCAGGATACATAGTGAGTTCAAGGCCAGCCCGAACTATACAGTGAGACCCTGTTTCAAAACAAAACAAAAATCCCCAAAAGCTAAAACAATGGAAAGCTTTTCAGAAAGCTTTTACCAACCATGAAGGTACAAGAATATCCATTTCTGCACTTGCCAGTAGAAGGAATAAAAGCTCTTTCAAAAAAAAATGTTAACCATCTTCCCACATTTCTTCCAAATATTTAGATTCTACCTCAAATACCTTTTACATAAATTCTGACATATTTTCCATAAGGTATTCATCTTTTTCTTATTAATTTCTAACAGTTCTTTGAAATTCTTCTATACCTGTGGTTTTCTCACAAAATGAGGAAAAAGCCAGGCATGAAGGCACACCCTGTCTGTAATCCCTGCCCTTGAGGCTAGGGCTAGAGGATTGAGTTACAGGCCAAGAAGAGCTACATGGAGAATATAAGACCACTGTGAACTACACTGCAAGACCCTGTCTTAAAAAAAAAAGAACAAAAAGTAAAGTGAAAAGGAACTGTGTGAGAGGGTTACAAAGACGTGAGACAGCAGCATGAACCTCTTATCCACAGTGGCTACTACACACAAAGCATGTGGCAAACATGTTACCCAACGTGGATGGTGTTCTCCCTTTATCTTTTTATGTCATCTCAAGTACTGACATTTTCTTTTATAGTTTCTGGGTTTCCTAACACAATCTCTTGATCCCAGGATCCTATACATTTAATTATAGTATTTATTTTGAAGATGCTTGATACATTGTCAATTTTTTGTGATCTAACATTTAGGAAATTCTTATGAGTAACGAGGTAGTGTCCTACCATTCTGCTCCTGCCACATCCCTGTCTGCTTCAACCCAGGTGCCCGTCCCCACTATGTTGTTATACCAGTGAGGTATCTTTGGCATGTATGTGTGTGCAGGATTCCCTTAGTCCTAGACAGCGCCCTAGTTTTAAAATTTTCTCTCCGAAATAAAAAATAAAAAATAGAATCCTTTTTTTCTAGCAACTAAATTCCTTACTTTAAAAATTTATTTTTTCAGCCAATAAAAAACAGAGTTTTTTCTATTTTTGGAGACAGGATTTCACGATGTAGTCTAGGCTGGCCTTGAACTCTTTGCAACCCTACTGTCTCAGCCTCCCAAGTGCTGGGAATACAGGTGTAGAGCACCACACCTAGCAATGACATTCTTAATGGGATAATTAAACGAACTGGGAAGCATGAACCTTGCTATAAACTTAATAAAAGTTCTAAAGACGAAAACAAAAGCTAACTTATTGCCAAAGAAAACCCACATTGTTTCTTTCACAAAGAACTTCCTGAAAAAATCACTTTGCCAATTTTAAAAAGTTCTATCTTCTATAAATGAGCCATAAATTAAAGATCATACAAATAAAAATCTTACCTTTCAGCAGTGCAGTAAGTATTGCTACATCTATATCTTGGTGTTCGTCTGATCCAATATGGAAAACAGTGATCTGTTTAAAAATTAACTTATAATATTAATACCTTCATATTCTTAAATGTAAGGTACCATAACACAACCACAAACCACCATGTGGGAGAACATACACCCCCACACGCACAGGCACACGCGCACTGAGACAGGCAGGCGGGGTGGAGGGCGGAGACACACAGGCATCCGGAGAGGAGGATGGCAATTACAGTTTACTGCCTAACCCAGAGCAGAACGGACATTTAGGGCGCTTTGCTACTTACAAATATAGCGAGTGTAACCGAACTATTTGGTTTCGTGCTATATGCAGTATCTTGGGTCTAGCTAATAATGTCTGTTACCACAGTAACTGCTCATCAGAGTCAATCTTACTGCTCGTTCCTCAAACCGAACACTTAATTGATATATATATTCTTGAATAAGCGGGGAATTTTTTTTGGCTTTTGTTGTTCAATCTTTTTCACTGCGAATTCCTTGAATTACTCAAAACATAGTATCATTTCAGAAGGGTCTAGTAACATTTTTCCTAAAGTAAAAGATTACAGTAACTCAAATACAAGTATTTCAGCCAACCTCATCTTATGGGATACAAACTCTTGCAACGAAAACAGACAGTAGATCAATTCACGCTATCATGTACTGATGTCAAGTGCTGTTAAGCATTTTCTCTGAAAACTGAAGTTCATGTATACATAACTGAAAGGAAAGAGCACCGATCTCTCACTTAATACTCTACAGTATTCACTCAGAGTGAAACTGTTTAAAAATTTTGCCTAAATACCTTATTTGAAAAGGTAGGAACAACTCCTTAAAAGTTTTTTCTTGATATTGGACATAATCTTATATCACAGTTATGAAACTTTTCCAAAAAGAGCAAATGTACTGTATCGATACATAAAAAATATTTTTTCTGTGCCACTGCTCAGTTGAAAACACCAATAAATCAATAAACTCTTCCCATGGCTAAAGAAAGATTTAAAAATTTAAAATCCAGGCCTAGGGCTGCACCCCAAGGGTAGAGCACTTGCCCAGCATGTGCAGTGCCCTATGTTTGGTCCCTAACATTGAAAATGAATAAATAAACCCAAATTAAAAATACATGTCCACCACTTACAATGTGCTGTGGAATAAGTAAAAGCCTAATTTTGCTACAGTCTACTTACAAGCTCCTTCTTCTTCATGCACTCCGTCAGTGTTTGAAATAAATGAACCGCTTCACTCTGACCAAAGTTAAATGTTTTCTTGATGGTTGAAATGATATCAGCCTCTGCTGCATCAGGAAGATTCCTGGTATAAGAGGAAATATAATTTAACTCAAAGATTTCATTTTTCATTATCTGTAGAATAAAAAAAAGTATAGAGAGGCCCATGCAAAACCTTCAAGGATATTGTACTAGTATTAAAAACTTGACTTTGGACAGCATTATTTTCACTTTCCTAAGACAGCTACTGTAATTTTCTTTTTTTTTTTTTGGTACTGGGAATCAAACTTAGGACCTCGCACTTGCCAGAGAGGCACTGTGCCACCAATCCTGTACTTCTCATAGGGATAAAAAATTAATCAGGTGATTTTTCTTTCTTTTTTGAGACAGGCTCACTATGTAGCCCAGGCTGGCCTCAAATTCATGGTGAGCCTCCTGCCTCAGTGCCCTAAATGCTGGGTTACAGGCGTGTGCACCCACAGCTACCTGGAGTGATTTTCCTAAATTACTTTATAAAAAAATTTCTTTCTCCTACAAAGTATGCATTTCAATATTGGTATTCATATTTTAATAAGATACTGTACAGACTACTTTAAAATATTATACTATATAAAGCAGCATTTCACCAGTGTGTGTTAAACAGGAACAGTGACATTTTTTTCTTTTGATGAATGAGTAATACATTTACGTGGCTATAAAAAATGTAATAATAAAATGTCATACCAAGTCTCCTTTCCATTCTCTCTCATCTAACCAGTTCCATCTTAGCTCTTTTCAGAAATCACTATTGGCTTGTATAACTCAGCTGTAAAAGGTTTGTCAGCACTGGACTATCCCCTTTCTACATAGGAAATGCCACAATATATACGCTGCTTTACACTTTCTTTTCTCTATGCAGACATTTTGGTAATGTTCACAAATCTATTACACAAATACCATCCTTATTCACCTCTAAACTACCCCATTGTGTGTGTGTGTGTGTATGCCACAATTTAACTAGTTCTCTAATAGATGTTCTACTTTGTTCAAATCGTTTATTCTTAAAAGTAACCACAAGAAAACATAACACTTTTTCATAGCTGTTCTAACATCTGTAGGAACAATTCCCAGAAATGAAACTATCAGCTTAAAGGGCATGTGTCTCTGAGGCAGACAAGTCTTTCAGGGACGTGGTTATACTGTGCTGTTATTCATTCCAATAATGTATGAGTCAGACTATTTCTCTACTCTTAACCAAGTACTGTATAAAACCTAAGATTTTTCATATTCATAAAACACTCAAAGGGATCTGAATTCCAAACCCTGCGGGCCTCTTTAACAAGGCTACTAGAACGTGTAGCACACACACACTTACCCTCCTTCATCGGTCTGCTTGTGAATGTATGCAAGTAAGTCTGCGGCTCGGCCTGTGCCTTCGCATACCACCACTGGGACCGGGGGGCTCCCCTGCAAGTGTTCTAGGACTGTGAGGATAACATTGGGTCCGCCTTCAAAGACCAGCGCCACCACAGGGACTCCTTGACCAATTCCTTAA
This sequence comes from Dinomys branickii, assembly GCA_004027595.1. NCBI lineage: Eukaryota > Metazoa > Chordata > Mammalia > Rodentia > Dinomyidae > Dinomys > Dinomys branickii. The sequence goes on from PVLD010019547.1 coordinate 15,143, forward strand.
AGAAAAGCAAAACTTAAATCAGAAGGGCCAGGGATACAGCACAGTGGCACAAGTGCCTGCCTGGCTATGTAAAATGCCCTGAGTTCGATTCTCAGTACAAAAAAAAATTCAGTATTTCAAATTTATTTTTAGTCAAAACAATTTCACGTAAGATATACTCAACTGCTCAACATAAGACATACTCAACAGTCTCACATAAATTACAGTAATGAACTTAAATGACTAAAACTAGAAAATCAATAATTTGTAGCACACAGAGAATTTGTATGTTCACTGAAAAATAAAATTTAGTGTATTTATTGAGTTTTTGGCAAGAAATGTGTAATACCACTTTTTTTTCCCTAGGTTACTTTTTCATGCTATATTACTAGTTAAGTTTCTAATGTACATCTTTATTCACTTTTAAATACCTACTTCTAGTTCCAAATGAGTTAAGGCATTAACATAAAAATATATTACAGAATCAGAATTATACAAAAACTAATCAATAAAATTCTAAAACCTTTAAAACAGCAAAATAAAAAATTTAGTGACAAGTATCATTTTGTCTTCACAGCCACCTGCAGGGTGGTGAGAAGTAGAAAATTCTGGTAAACTGTATAGTTACAAAAATGCTCATTCCACTATAAAGAGAATGTGCTATTCTTTGACTTTGTATTTCATGAAATTCACCTTCTTGGTGTTCATGGTTATAAAAATTTTATCTGAAATAAAATCTAGATGTAGAACCAGGAGAGCAAAATCAATTTTAAGAATTCCAACTTTTAAGACATATTTGCCCAAAAATGATACTGTTGATTTTGTAAGCTTTAAGCGAGCTCATTCTTTGTAACAACTTTACTCCCCCTGTCTTTCAACCTTGAATTTCAAAACAGTGTAATGAAATATATCACCCATCAGAAATACTTTAAAAATATCTAGGCTGCAGTGAATTTACAGTGAACCTTTCTGTCTTTGGTGTTTTCTTCTTCTTCTTTGACTTTGGTCCTAACCCTGCAATGGTGGAGACAGCTGTTCCTAGTCTTCTTATCACACTTAGGGGCTGCCATTCATGGCTGTCTTACAGGTTGTGTTGCTATATAGGGAAACTGCATCCCAAAGAACACTACGCTTTTAGAAATGTCGATAGGTATTAGTAAAGCCAAGCACAATTTCAGTATTAATAAATCTGTGAATTCCCTTACTAGCATGAATTCTTTGCTGATTAATAGTTTTCTCAAGTTCTCTTCTCAGTCTGACTTCTGCCCCATACTTTCCAACAGTGCCATCATCCACCAATATGAAGTGAGAATGGAGATTATTTAACACATTCAATTTGCTCAGGGGATTCAGTAAAGTTTGATAAGGAGCAACCACCTACAACAATAACGAATGTAAGAGTTAGAGGGCAGCATTAAATGTAACATAATGTAAAATACGTATTTGAAACCATCTTAACAAAACTAACATTCTATTTCACAGTCAGAAAAAGAAAACAAAGAACTTACCAAAAAGTACAAACTTTTAAGTTGAAGGTTAATCAATATGGTTGAACTACACAATTACATCTTGATCCTTACTGAAGAACTATATATTTTATCATCACATGCAAAAGATGTAGTAAATAAGTAAATAAATCCACAGTGCTAATAAACTAAATATACTGCAGTACTTAAAGGATACTTTAAAAACACTAAAATGTCTTATGGTTATTTTTGGGGCCACAAGTAGAACCTTTAAAATTGGTATTAGAAATTTAATGCCAGATGAAATTGAAATAAGCCAGTAATTCCTTTTAATTGCCTCTTGATAAATATAAATCTCTGTATTTTACCTAATCATACACTAGCATTTGATGCTTACATTTAGTAATAAGAAAATTTTAATGATTAAACACTAGCAATTATTAACTATAAGGTTGGACATGTTAAATACTATACATAAAAGAAACCAAGATGTACCAACACTATAAATATAACAATCACTTATATTCAGGAATGTGTTTTTAAATGATCAGAGAGAAACTGCAGGAAAATCTTTTCAAACATTTGTAAAGTTTGGTATAATCATGAATATTTTAAGTTGATTGGCACTGTTCTTGCCATGAGTTAAAATATAAGCAATCTTAAAAACCATTCTTACATCTCTCCCAACAAGATCATTTCTGTTTTCGATCACTCCCCACGGAGCTATTCCAATTGTGCAGATCTTCCGAGATGACCTGGAAGCATGTTCTTTGAGGGCATCACCAACATGTTTAGCCACACCTATTTGTGCAAAGTGTTGTTTTAGTTCAAACTCTTAATTGTATGTATTCAGAACAATCCTGTTCTTAATCTATTACAGTGCAATTTGCAATGTTTCTTTACCTCCTGAAGGCAATAAATGCAAGCTGATAAAATACAATGACCAGCCAGAGCTGGGGAGATGGCTCAGCGGCACAAACACCTGCCTGGCACACGCAAGGTTCTGAGTTCAATCCCCAGTACCAAAAAATTAAAAAAAAAAACACACAACAACGACCAGCTGGGGATTTAGCTCAGTGGCACAAGTACTTGCCTGGCAAGTGCAAGGTTCTGAGTTCAATTTCTGGTAAACAAGAAAAAAAAAAAAGACTATAAAACAAAAGTATTGATTCACTACAAATGCTTGAAACACATGTAAAACTAAATTTCAGCATATTGTTAGGCCTATTATTTCCTGAATTTCTCCTGTAAATAATGAATTTTTTGTTTCTCTATGTATCATCTAGAATAAATTAAGAATATGACCCAGAAGCACAGATCATAGGCAAAGCAAAAACACAAAAAGCAACTAGAAAAAAGTTGTCCAAGTGAATCAGAACTGAAGGAGAGAAGTAGAAAAGACAATTCGCAAGAATATATATAACTGTCCCTTTTACCTGTGAGGGGTCTGTCCCCAAACCCCTGAGAGTACAGAGTCCTGTATACAAGTATTGTAATTCTGTGACACTGGATCTAAAGGTCAACCTGACAACCAAGATGACCAATAACTGACTAACAGGCAATGGTATACAAAGGGTGGGTATGCTGGACACAGGGACAAGTCAATCCCAAGAAAGAAGACAGAAAGAGATGGTATAAGATTTCATCATGCTACTCATAGCAATGCAATTTAAAACTTTCAAAAAAAATTTTTTTTCCCTTCAATTTTCCACTTAGTATTTTCAGACCATGGTTAACTGAGAATAACTGAAAATGTAAGAGGGCAGTACTATAAATTTTCACTACCATTTATTATGGGCTGAATTGTGGCCCCCAAAATTCCTATATCAAAACTCCAACCACTCATACCTCAAAATGTCTATTTAGGTACAAAGCCTTTAAAAGAGGTGACTGACTTCAAATGAGACCTTTAGGGTGGGCCCTAATCCAATCTGACTGATGTCCTTGTAAGAAGAAGCCAAATACAAAAAGACCCCAGGGATGCATAAACAAACTGCAGGGAGGCCAGCTTAAGAAGGTGGCCACTAGCAATCCAGTGACAGAAAGGCCTCAGGAGAAATCAAATCTACTGACAGTTTAATACCCAAACATTGAGCTCCTACAACCATGAGAAGATAAAAATCCACTATTTCAACCAATGTGTGGGATTCTGTCATGGCATCCCTAGCACATTAATATCACTCGATTTGTTTTCTGTAAGAGATTAGACCTCAATCCTCAGCTAGATTACAGAAGTAACATTCACTAAGCCAGATGTGGTGTACTCCTGTAATCCCAGCAGTCGGGAGGCTGAGGCAGGAGGACCACCCCATGATTGAGGCCAGCCTAGGCTACACTGTAAATTCAAGATCACCCTGAACCACACAGGAAAACTTTATCTCAAAAACCCCCAAGGAAATAGCATCCTCATTGGTCTATTGCCTGCTGTCTCACAGTCCATTAAAAGTTATCCCAGCCATCTTTAACTCTTAACTCTGTTTAAAACTTTCCCTTCTGACCCGCAGTACAGTGCTTGTAACAGCCTTATAAGGCCTCATACACTAGTCTGTTTGCTGTACCTGCTCTTCACCGTGCTTCCTCTACCAGCGACTTCTGACCACATTGTCTAGGACTCAGGCTACACTGAAATCTTCCTCTTCTTCCAGTACACTAGTCATCTCCTCTCCTGTGAATACTGCCCAGGTTTTTCTCGCGTCTTGATTCCTCACCTTATCGGTAAAGCTCTTTGACTACATACAAAATACTACCCCTCCCATCACCTCTCCCTCTCTTCTTTATCCTATGTGTGCTCAGCACTTAGGACCGTCAAACATCACACAACGCTCAGTCATCTGTGTACTGTCTGAACCTCCCCCATTGCAATCTATACTCCATGAAGTGGCTTGTCTGTCTGTAGAATGACATATGCTCAGCAGCCCAAAAAGTATCTGACAAAGCAGACTCAAAAGAGTTGCTAACTAATTAGATGTCTGCAAGTTCCTTTAAGTAAGTAACTGTTTGCTACAGACATGAAAATTAATTTGCCATCCTCAGAGTCAATCTGTATATTTAAATGAAAGATGATAGTATTTTAAATATATTTGAAAGCTACCTTTTAACATTTTTACCACCTAAGCCAAGAGGTTGGGTGGTAGTCTACCAATTTACCAGCAGCAGACACTGTAAAAATAAACATACTGCTCTACACTATGGTCAGCAATTGATTTTCTAAAGGGCCAAACAAAGACTTTAGGTTCGCAAGGCATCTGCCAATATGTCACCCTATTCACCTCTATTACTTAACACAAAAATAGCTAAAGACCACTCATAAACAAATGAGTGTGGCTATATGCAAACAAAACTTTATTCACAAAACCAAGAGCAAGGCTGGACTTGGCTAATGGCCTACAGATGGCCAGTCCTAGTTCTGAAGTGCATTGTTTTTAGGCTTAAATGACAATCACGCAGATTCAGTTTTTTTATCCAGGAATTGTACATTATTTAATAGGCAAACCAAATTTAGTATTATTGTTTCAAATGTCCCATTAAAATTATAAAAAGCTTCAAGTATACTAAAGAGAACTGATATAATCATATTACCTGTGTTTACTCCCCCAGTCAAAATCCAGGCTCCAGTTGTAACCGCAGCTTTAATAAGACCCTTTCCAAGCAGCTGTTTGATTCGTGGGTGAAGTTCAAATTTCTGCATTCCTCCATGTACAGAGATAACAAGTTTTGGTAATTCCATTTGCCATTCTTTAAGCAGAAGTTGCAGGATGATTTCAGGTTTAGTGTCATATGATAGCCTCACATACTAAAATAAAAAATATTTTAAAAGCACAAAATAACTGAAATTTGTCCACAGGTTTCATATTACAAAATTATCTTACTTTAGGAAAAAAATACTTGAATAAGATTACTTAAGAACAAATTTGTTCCCAGGAATAAGCAAAATATAGGTGATTTTTTATTTTTTGGAGACAAGGTCTCGCTATGTAGTTCAGGCTGGCCTTGAACTCACAGCAATCCTCCTGCCTCAGCCTCCCAAGTGCTATGATTACAGTGAGTACAGTGCCACCATGTCCAGCGTAGCAAGTGATTTTAAAGTTGGAAAAATCATTCTGCGAGGTCTATAGATGTAGTGGCATTCCATATCTATAAACATTAAGACACAATGTTACTTTGTTTATACTCAATTACCAATTAACCCAGTTCACAAATTTATCCACAGTATTTCTGCCTTACTTAACTATAAGTGAGAAACATTAAGGCCAGTTAAGGTGACAGAAAAATGGAAGACAGGATTGGGGTGGGGGTGGGGGGGGTGTAGAAGCTTCTAAAACTTGCTAGAGAAATAAATACTATATTTTCTGTTTGAAAGTTCTGCCAATGATCCAGACCATTTGTAACGGAATTGTGACTATGCATTAAAACTTAAAAAGTACTTTAGATATGGATGACTACTTCTTTCACTGGCAATAAATGGGATTTGATTAAAATAAGAAAGAATCAGTCCTGCGTGATGGCCCACACCTGTAATCCCAGCACTCAGGAGGCTGAGGCAGAAGAATCATTGAGAGTTTGAGGCATCTATTAACAAACCCCCCTTACCCCCCCCATAAAATCCTAAGCCAAAAATGTAAACAAGTAACGTTTACGCTCCATGTACCTTGGGCTACAAAGTGACCTCAAGACCAGCCTGAACTACATAGCAACACCCTGTCTCAAAAAGAAAACAAAAAACAAAAAAAACCCACTAAATGGAGGGCTGGAGAGATAGCTCAGTGGTAAAGCATGTGTTCAGGGTGTAAGTCCCTGGGTTCAATCTCTAGCACATTAGCAACAACAAACAAAACAACCACAACAGTGTTCAGATAAATTCACCAGTTAAGTTTTGAACAATCTTTCCACTGAAAAAGTAATGTGGTAGCACATCCCAGCGCTACAGGAAGATGAGAAAGGATGGTCACAAGTTTAAGTCCAGACTGGTAACTTTGTAAAACACTGTCTCACAATAAAACAAACAAAAAAACAAATAAGGGCTGAAAGTATAGCTCACTATGAAAGCCATAGATTTGATTCCCAATACCACCAAATGAATGAATGAAATACAAGGGCTATGCAGCTTAACAGTATAGCATCCGCCTAGCATGTGCAAAAGGCTTTGGGTTCAATCCCCAGTGACAGACAAAAAAAGGAAATAAGCTGTTGCATCTGTAGAAAAGTAACTTTTGGTTCAAAATTTTTTTAAATTTTTTAAATGACATCACAAAACATACTTGAATAATCACTTTAATTCATTCTCTTTGTATAAAGTACATATACAAATGTTTAAAGAAACATCAAATATTCAGATGCTAAAAGATACAATTTTAAAATTGTATCTAAGAAAAGTTCCTTGCAAAATGGTATATTGGCAAGGCGTGGTGGCACATGTCTGTAACCCCAGCACTCAGGAGGTTGAGGCAGGAGGATCATTGCAAATTTGAGACCAGCCTAGACTACAAAGTGAGCTCAAAGCCAGCTTGCACTTGATAGTGAGACCCTGTCTCAAAACAAAAAAAACTCCAAAAAACAAAAAAGGTATATTGCCCATTCCTTTATAGAGATGAAACACAACAGTCTTTGTAACGACAAATTCAGCTTAAAAATTTTTTTTTTCTAAAACTGTGCAGGCTTCATGATCCCTTAAGGATGTTTTATTTATTTTTACTTTTTTTTTTTGTACCAGAAATCAAACTCAGGACCTTGCTCTTGCCAAGGAGGCACTTGTGCCGCCAAGCTATCTATATGCTGGGCCCAAGAATGTTTTATTCATAGAACTTGTTCTACACTAAGTCTGTCTGCATTACCTTTATTTAACTGATGGTTATGCTTGGGTATATAAAGTAAAAAAAAAACCAGGTTAGAAATAAGTCAGGGGTTCCCCATCCAGTAACACCGACACACAAGGTCATTCTGGACTGTTCATGGGAACTACAGGAACTAGAGGAAAAATAATGTTTCAGGGCACTGGAGAGCCATGGAGGCAGAGGGACTTGAACAAGAAAACTTGGAAATAATGAACTCATCCTTTGGTGCTGCTTTTCCTATCACTATGGAAAGGCAGGTAAAACAATACAAAGGTTACACTTTAATCTAAATGACTAAAAATGTGTGGTGAGCTTAATGTATACAGAATGAAGACTGACACTGACAAAACCACCAAAGTCACAGGGAAATAAAATGCAGTTACAAATATTCTAGATGCTCCTGCGCTGTAGAGGAACTGGTAAAGTACCCATTTGTGATAGCCGGCAACAAGTCAGAACACATTTTATAGCATTTATTATTTTAAGAGTAGTATTCTAAAGAACAGAAAAAGGATAAAATAGCATGTTAATAAAGAAAGCAAGCTATAATAAAAAATCCAAAAGGGAACAAAGAAAAAAAGTGCAACAAATACATAACTAGTAATATGATGGTAAATGTAGACTTAACCACACACCGCTGAAAAGATACTTTTTGTGGTGTGTGTTTCTTTGTGACTAGGTCTCCCTATATTGCTAGGTCTCAAACTCCAGGACTCAAGAGATTCTCCCACTTCAGCCTCCCAAGTAAAAGACACCTCTTATTTTATGTATAAAAAGGTCAAAAGTGAAAGGGAGGGCCAGGGATACAGCTCAGCGGCACAGTGCCTGCCTGACAAGCACACGGGCCTGAGTTCGATTTCTGGTACAAAAAAAAAACTGAAAGGGAATAAAGAGAATAAGGAAGGTTTAGCTGTTCTTTCAGAAAAAGTATGCTCTGCCATTGTTGGATAATAAATATTATTAGCTTCCTGTAATCCAAGCTACTCAGAAGCAGGAGGTTAGCAAGTTCCAGGTCAGTCTGGACCATTTAGCGAGCCCCTGTCCAGAACAGGGGCTAATGTCTAGCATGGAACAGCCCTGTGTTCAATCTGCAACATCACAATAATTAAATGAATATATAAATGTATCTAGGTAACAAGACGAATGAAGTTAAAAAAAAAAATCAAGTATGTGACATACCTTAGCTCTGTAGGAATGAGAACCTCCTTGAAAATTGATGACTCCATAAGCATCTGTTGGGCTCTGTTCTGTATGCTTTTCCACAGACCATTCTTCTACTGCCTGATTAAAATGGTCACCCAATTTCACATCTGAGTATTTCATGGCAAGACTTGCAGTAAAACAAGCATGCTGCTTCACCAAGCGACCACAAAAACACCTAATGGGAAAAAGTTAAGATTATAAAGAGATCTTTCAAAAAATTAAAAATGAAAACATGAATTTAAATGAATAAACTAATGAATAATAGTGAAAAGTTTTACTGATTTTAGGAAATCAAGGATCTATGCAGGACTGAAACATTATTACTACCCTAGTATATAAGATGACATCATCATCTAAATTTAGTCTGGGGCATTTACAGAGTGTAGTATAGCCATATAACAGAAATCGTATTCAGCAACAGAATGAAACGAATTACTAATAGACACAACAATACACATGAATCACAAAATCATCATGCTGAGAAAAGCCAGATGCAAAGAGCACCTATTTATGTGATTCCATGTATACAGACAGAATTCAAGAAAACACAGATTGACAAAAAGGTGGTCTTGCATTTGTCTGAGGCCTAAGGCAGAAGGAGGGGCAGCATTCTACCTGGAAGTACACACTGGACCACAACACAAGATGCTGGAGTGTCTCACTGATTTGATAAAAATCTTAAACTCAGATCAGTTTGAGCAAACCAAGGCAGCTAGATGCAGAAAACAAAAGGAAGAAAGAGCTCCAAAGAGTTCCAAGTATCTGCACAGTCTTCTATGTAAGAATAAACTATTTCAGGCAAAGATAGGAACTACTGGACAGTAGTATGCCAAGTCATTCCTGAGGCTCACAAAGGGCAGAGAACAGTTTAAGCTCCCATGGGCCAGAGTGGAGAGACCTCACACACACAGAGTTTTGAACAATTAGGACTACATTAGACTTGGACAACATGAGCCCTGATCATTAATAAACCTCCTCACACAGACAATTCAAGGCCAGATGGCTTCAGTAGTGAATTTCACCAACATTTAAGAGGCACTACAATCAATTCCACATATACTCTTCCAAAGAACTTATTGGAAGACATTTCCCAATTCATTTTATAAGGTGAGACGTCCTGATTTAACAAAAGATGAAGCATTACAAGATAAAATAAGACCATTATTCTCATTAGGATAAACACAAAAATCTTTCATAAAATATTAGCAAATCGAACTCATTTGTATATTTAAAAAAAATCTATTTCAAAGGAGTCCATTCTGGGAACACAATGCTTCAAAAGCCATAAATCAATTTATCATAAGATGAATGGAAAAAACTTGCAATCAAGTCAACAGATATACAAAAATTCACCATCTACTCATTAGGAACATTTTCAGGAAACGTCCTCCATACTAATTACATAATACTTATGAGACCCTGCCAATGAGCAGCGCAACAAGCTCTGTCCTGTGACTCACTCTAGCTCATCACTGAACCTAGGGATAGTCTTGAGGACTCCTAACACAACAGTGCACAAAATATGTACGACAGCTGCTTTTGGGCATTGTGTAAGCAGTAGCATGGGCTACTGCCCTTAAAGTGAGGGTAATACTATATACATCCATCATGTAAACCCCAGGATCACACAGCCTGGGGAAGTCCTCAGCCACTGTGCACAGGTGCTGCTATGGCAGGGAAACAGAACAGAAGTACTGAAACTTGCAGCAGGGAATCAGAAAAAACGACTCCAGAGAGAAGAGCTAACACAAGTGTTCTCCGTGGGTCATTGGTGCATGTATGTCAGGTAAGATTCTGTGACGCCTGCAGAAATCACCTACTGTGGGTTTCAGCACTGGCTTATAAAGTCTGGGACTCATGGGCCAGGGATAAAGCTCACAAGCACCTGCCTGGCAAGCACAAGGTCCTGAGTTCGATCCCTGGTAGCAAAAAAAAAGGTCTGGGACTCACTACAGTTTTGTTTACAGTGAAAGACACCACTGAGTACTTATCCAGTTGAAACCTCTAAAAAGGCTACATCTTCAAAATAAGGTCTGCAATTTAGGACAAAGTTCATAATAGAAATAGAATTGCCCCAATGAAGAAGAAAATCACACCTTAATGGAGAAATCAATCTGTCAATAATTTAAGCATCAGTCAGATCAAAACTGAATACTCTTTAGAGGAGATAACAGAATCTAGACCTCCACAGTAGATCATTTATAATCTTTAAAAATTACTAGACATATGAAAAAGTAAGAAAGTATGTCCCACTGTCAAGAGAAAAATAAAAATGGATTCTAAATAATGCAGATATTGGAATTAGTAAATAAAGTCTTTAATGTCAGTACTATAAATTATATTCAAGGACTAAGACGAACGATGGTCACAATGTGGACACAGGCAGGGCATTTTAGCAGTGAGACGGAGCTGTTAACAAAGAGTCAGACAGCAATTATAAACTGGCCAATGTGCTGTGTGGAAGCTCACTGGATGGGCAAAATAACATATTGGCAAATAGTAAACCTAAAGAAACATCAACAGAAAATAACCCATCTGATAAACAAGGTCAGCAGAAAGCAGGCAGGCAAGTAATCTGGCTAGTGCCTGGGGACGTGTGACTGGAGTCCCTGAGGGAAAAAGGAGAAATGGGACAGTAAAACATCTGAAGAACAATGGCTGAAATTTTCCCAACTAGGTGAAAAATTTGAACTACAAGATATTCATGTAGGGCCAGAATATAGCTCAATGGCACCCAGCAAGCGGGAGGTGATTCCCAGTACCACAAAAAAAAAAAAAAAAAAGAATACTTTAGGTATTTTTGTAAAGAGAGTAAGTTCAAAGAGAACCACTCTCAGGTACATACCATTGGCAGGTGGCTCAAAATCAAAAGTAAAAAGAAAAAAACATTCAAACAGCCGCATTTCATACTGAGGGCAAACACGTGCGAGGGCTGCCTTTGGGTGGAAACAAAAGCCAGAAGGGGAGAAGACGACGGCCTTCACATGCTGGGATTTAGAACTTCAACTGAAAAGTCTATGTTCTGTGAAAGTATTCTTTAAATTTGAAAGTAAAATATTTTCAGATGAATTGCATTTTCAGGATAGCTACCCTTAATGAGATGCTAAAGGAAGCTCTTCCACCTAAAGGGGAGACACCACGCGAAGTCCCCATCTGTAGGAAGTGATACATGGGACTAGATAGAGTAAATGTAGAGGCAAACAGAAGACTACCAAGTCTGCTTTCTTTTATTTTCACTCAGTTGCTTGAAAAACTATGTACCTAAAAATAAATTCATTCTATCCACTTTTGCTTGTAGCTTACCAACCAGACTTCCTCTTCCTCTTTTGTTTCTGACTTTAATGAACATTAATTACTACCATTCACTTAGTTGCTTAGGGAGGAAATCTGAGTTCCATGCTCAAATCTTCCCTTTCCCTCCCAACTACTGTGTTTTATCATTAATCCTTTCAAGTGTATCTAATTCTCCTCATCATCAGACCACTATCTTAATTCAGATTCTCAGTTTTTGCCACACTTGCTCCAAACTTTTAAAACTGGTCTTTTTTCCCTCCTAGTCCAATCTTCTCAAAATACAAACTGCTCTTACAAAAACAAACTAAAGAGAAAAGGAAATCCAGCATCACTTATCTAATTCCTTTAAATAAATAAGTACCCAATCCAAAAATGGGCACCTGAGATGAATACACACTTCTCAGATGAAGAAATACTAATGGTGAATAAATATATGAAAAATGTTCAACATTATCGGTCATTCAAGAAACACAAATTAAAACAGCACTGAGATTCCATCTCACCCCAGAAAGAATGGCTATCATTAAGAAGTCAACCAATAACAATGCTGGAGAGGCTGTGCGGAAAAGGGAACACTTCTCCACTACTGGTGGGGGTGCAGACTGGTGCAACCACTGTGGAAATCAGTGAGGAGATTCCTCACAAAACTAGGATTAGAAGTCGCAATTAACCCAGCTATTCCCCTTCTGGCTATTTCCCCAGAAGAATTAAAACCATCATATCACAAGAATATATGTGCACCCATGTTTATAGCAGCACAACCTGTCATAATTAAATCTTAGAAACAACCCAAATGCCCATCAACCGAGGATTGGATTTAAAAAAAGGTGGTCTTTTTAGACAATGGAGTATTTCTCAGCTATAAAAAAGATAAAAATCAAGGCTTTTACAGGTAAATGGATGCAACTATAGATCATACTCTATAGTTGAAATAATATATTATTTGAATAATATAAGTGAAATAAATCAAACCCACATGTGTAAACATTATATTGTCTCCCTAGTGTAAGAATCTGAAAGAGTATATGAAACCCAAAACATACAATAGACACTGTATTATGAAAGGGAAAGAAACTGCTCAAAGGAAGGAACAACTGGGATGAGGGAAAGGAGAAAAAGAAAGAAGGAAAAAAATATATATATATAAGATAGCTATACTGCTGATGTCCATTGGTTTATTGAAAGGAATAGTTAATGCCTAGTTTTTTTTTTACCAATTTTGAATGCTTATATCTGATAATCTGAACAACTAATTTGAAGACAATAATATGCAATATAATAACCACTGGTGAGTTCCTACCATCTTGTCTAGTGAAACTATCATTTCTAATGTTTTTTTTTTTTTATTCTCTTTAATGGTTTGATCTATCTTGCATTCTCACACTTGGTAATCCGAGCAACTTCAGTGAACATAACAAGATGTAATATAACAGCCATTGTTAATTCCTATCATTTTCTTCTGAAACCCTGTATCATTTGTATTGTTTTTACTCCGTTGTGTTTTTGTCTATGTTGTTGGTCTTTTGCTATTGTCCCTTTTTTTTTTTATTATTCCCTTTAAAATAAAAAATAAAAAAAAGTAACAATATGTGGTATGGCATACAAAGCATTGAAATGACCTGGTCTCTACTTACTTCCCAGGCTCAGGTCTCTCCAACCCCATCTTACCTTTTCCATTTGCTGGTTTCCTAGACTGTAATGCCTCTAATGGTCAGGGCTCTCCACAGCATGTACTCTCAGTCAGAAACCCCATTCCTTCCACCTTGGCTCACACCCAACTTTAGAACTCAAAGCTTCACTTCAGTTTCAAAAAGCAATACCTGCTCTTGCAACTCCAGGTAAAGCACTCTTCATATATAATAGGATGTGAGTTTTAGCCCACTGTATCGAACTCATGTTTTTAACATATTAGTTTTGTTTATTGTTCAAATTTTGTGCACTGTAGTTATCGTAAACATACCTGACAAGTTGCTGACATATTTGACATCCTGGAAGGCATCTACAAAATATGAAAAGGCAAATAATTACATCAAAAATTTTTTACGAGGGCTGGGGATATAGCTCAGTGGTATAGTGCCTGCCTGCAAAGCACAAGGTCTTGAGTTCGATTCCCAGCACCCCCAAAAAACACGTTAAGCCACATAAACTATTTTAAACTATATAAAATATAAAAATATGAAACCAAGGAAAATTGTATATTTAACTTAATTTTTCAGTCAATATCAAAGAGTAGTATAATAATTTATATATCTGTTCTATTCATACATTCAAATAAGTTTGGGCTGGGGATATAGCTCAGTGGAATAAGCGCCTGCCTAGCAAGCGCAGGGTCCTGAGTTTGATCCCCAGTACCGCCAAAAAAACAAAATAAAAAAAAAAAAACAAGTAAGTTTAAAACTCAAATTTTCAAATTTTAAATACAATCAGTCTTAACATAAAATCTAGAAATTGTTAGAAGACTGATAGGTTTTTAAGTACCTAAAAATATAACATTTATATGCAGCAAAATCTGTCAGTAGTAAATATAAAAGCAAACTGAGAAAGAAATTTTTGCAAAGAGGTTAGTTCCCCAAAGAGCTTCCCCAATTTTTAAAAATCCAACATAAAAAAGGAAAATTACACGAACAGATAGTTCACATTAACATACATATGAAAAGAGACGTGCGTAGCAAAGATTTTTAAAAATATTATAGGACGGTATCTTCATGAGAATATGGAAAAGGTTTAGTTATCTGCTGGTAGGAGTGTGTAGTATCTCTATAGAGAGCAACTTGACAGTATTCATCAAAATGCAGACTCCTCACATGCTAATTCTAGTTCTAAAATAGGGGCTAAAGTATATCTGAAGTATATATACAATGTAATAATGCACTGCACTATTTTCTTCTAATACAGAGAAACCCCAACAATACTAAAATATTCATTAGTAACAGGCTACTAACACAAATGATTCTGACATATACCTAACATGCACCAGTGAAGAACAAAGTAGTAAGCTCCACCATAAATAATCAGATGAAGGGCTGAAGAGTATGCATTTTAAGGGAAGAGGAGGACATACAAGCATCTGCTTGGACATGCTAAGACTATATCTATTTCTAGAAGATATCTCAAGGAATGGGTAATACCACATTATTTTGCTAAAGAATTTACAGCTAAAGGGAAAGCAGAAAAAAAAAAAAGAATTTACAGCTGAAGCACAGACACAGAAAGGAGATTTTCACTTGTAACACTGTAGTTTGAACCAAGTACAGAATTTATATTAATTAATTTTAAAACCCAACTGGTATACAAAGAGGTGACCAGCTAACTTTCTTCATAAATTATGCCTCATATGGAAGATTCCAAATGAAGATATTTAGTAACATCTTGAGATTTAATGTCTGACAACTACTTTTATTATTTGTACTGCAAAGTGAAATGAAAAAAATTAATTACTGATAATACAATCAATTTTTAATAATGCAAAACCAAACTTTCTCTGGAAAAAGAAGAGTTTTACTTTAGAAATGACACACTGAACAAAAAAAAAAAAAAAAAAAGAAATGACACACTGAACTAAGATCTAAATTCTAATATCACCTTTATAAACAACCAGACATGTGATCTGATGATATAACATCTTTAATAAGTAGTAAAAATTAGAATATGTTTCCAGTAAAAAAAAAAAAGAACACATCACAGAATCTACTGATTCTAGCAAAGACATTAAACTTATCTAATGATCTCAGAAGAGTTAAAAAAATTCACAGAACTTACTTTAAAATGCTGGTATGTTTAAAACACAAAATATTTTCAGCAGTAATCAAAACCATATCCTATGCTGGGAATAGTGGTACACACCTGTAATCCCAGTACTCTAGGAAGCTAAAGCACAATGATTATATATTCAAGCCCAGCCTGGGCAATTTAGCAACTTTACCAAGACCCTGTCTAAAAAATAAAAAAAACTGGGGTGGTGGCTCAGCGTAAACAGCTCTGGATTCAATCCTCAACTTAAAAAAAAAAAAAGTGTGTGTATATATAAAACCCTAGCTCTAACCCTAAAATGACAATTACTGTCAAAAATAACAAGAGGTTTCCACAGTGGTTTCCCCAGTCTGCACTCCCACCAGCAATAGAGAGTTCCTATTTCTCCACAGCCTCACCAGCATTTGTTATTGGTTGATTTCTTAATGCTAGCCATTCTTACTGGGGCGAGTTGAAATCTCAACGTTGTTTTAATCCATTTCTTGAATGACTAATGATGTTGAACATTTTTTCATGTATTTATTTGCCATTTGCATTTCTTTATCTGATAAGGGTGTATTCATCTCAGATGCCCATTTCTGGATTGGGTCTTTGAATTTGGGAAAGGTCATGTTTTTTAATTCTTTGTATGTTCTAGACAGAAGACCTTTGTCTGAGGGGCAGCCAGCTAAGATTTTTTCCCAATTTGTGGGGTTTTTTTTGCTCTGCTGGTGAGTTCTTTAGATGTGCAATAACTTTTCAGTAAGATGAGGTCCCAGTTGTTGATTCTTTTAAGTGTTTGTTAATTCCCTGTCATCTTGTCTATAATTCAGTTTTGATTGTACTATTCTTGTGCTACTTTGTAAGTGGCTGCCTGTTTGTTAATATGTTTTCATTCTTTTACCTTAAAAAAAAAAAAACGAGAGGACCCTGGTACAAGAGCATGTGCCTAGGAAGATCACTGGTGTTCCAGAGTTCAAGGCTAGGCTGGACAACACAGTGAGACCTGGCCTAAAAAGTGTGTGTGTGTAGGTGTGTGTGTGTGTGTGTGTGTGTGTGTGTAGTGTGTGTGTGTGTGTGTGTGTAGGGTGTGTGTGTGTGTAGGGTGTGTGTGTGTAGGTGTGTGTGTGTGTGTAGGTGTGTGTGTGTGTATTTGTGTTCTACTTCACTTTTTCAGGAAGTGATGGAACATGTTACTCAAGCCAATATTCAGTAAAGCAAGCATTCTTATTCACTAATGTTTGACATTACATAAATGAGGGAGACTTACATTTTTAAAAATATTTTATCCAAAAAAAAAATACTCACTTTGGCAAATTTTAATTTGTAAAGGCTTAAACCTGAAAACAACTCAAAGGTCCAGTAACAGAACAGATATATAAATTGTGATATACACAGGTATAATATTAACTACTTTTTTACAAAATATCTGTAATATAAAAAATACCTTTACTATAATATTTAAAACCAGATGAATTTTACACATAGAATGCAGTAATATTTTAAAACAAAAGCTATGCGTGGAGGGAAAATTAAAACAGAAACAAATGCTTAATCCCCAATGGCAGGCTGTTGTGGCAAAAGGCTGTGTCTGTTTTGCAAATTCTTTTCAACAAACTTTTACTGGCACTCCCTATGAGTAAGAGACAACTTAAAAGAGACAATTTTTTTTTAAATCATGTCATTTAGCCAGTTTTTATAAGTAGTGAACCTAACAAAAGTAAAGGAACAAGGTTTGGCAAAAAGTAGGAAAGATAACAAGATCCAAAAATCTTGTAAATATTTTTTTACGTGCTTGTGGGTGCTTTATTATATGGCTAGGAACTGTACGATTTGTGTTAAGCTTTTGTTTTATTTTCAGTTCTCAGGAAAAAACTTTCAGTAAATTCTTTTTTAAAATATTTAAGCAAATATCTCACAGGGTCTACTTTCTTTAAAATTGTAATTCTTCCCCAATATAAAAGCCATTTTAAAGAAAAAAAAATCAGATACCCATGGTCTGTGCTAACAGGTTTTCTAGTAAGTGGAGATCTATATACCGCACAGTGGCAAACAAAAAGCCCAACTAAGAGGGTGCTGGGGCTGACGCTGGGCTGTGCAGCACTTGCCTGCCATGAGGTAGGCCTTGGGTTTGATGCCTGGCTCAGAAAAGAGAAAAAGAAAAGGACTATTAGCTTCATATTGGTTTCTTAACGTAAGTCAATGCTGTGTATTCAATAGATGCCCCCAAAACAAAGATATACAAAACAATTTTAAATTCTCAAGACTGGTGAGTATGTGTTTAAAGAGAGCCTTAATGACCATATCTCTCTAATGTATGCGCATGATTGAGTTTCAGAGACAGGAACATAGGGAAGAGCTTTGTGCTGTAAATGTCGTTGAAACTGCCAGAATCCAGTACTGTATCTTCTCCTCCCATTCCCAAGATACCAGTTAACGGTAACTATCAAAATTAACAATAACCACAAATAATTTAATCATTTTTGTTTTCAATAAATAAACAGCAATATAATTCACATCTACAGTTCTGGAAGACTCTAAAGAAACAAAGGAATGCGTACCTGTGAGGGTCCTTGGAGCTTGGAATGATATACACACACTCCCTCTTGGTCAAAGTGCTTTCTATCCAGGATTTCTGGGACTAAAACAACAAGGTTTTAAGAATGATGTAAGTCATCCCACTAATATAAGGAGGAAATAATTTCATGATAATTACATAAAAATAGTTCTAGCTAGGTAAGGTGGTGCACACCCATCATCTCAGCCACTTGGGAGGTGAAGGCAGAAGGGTCACAGGCCCAGCGAGGTAGACTTGCCAGACTCTCTCAAAAAAAATGCAGGGGCACGGCTGTTTGCATGGCAGCAAATGAGAAGCCCCTGGGGTTGAATCCCAAGTTACACAAATCAAGATAAAGAAACAGTTCTGTATTATTTGTGGTTTTTTTTTTTTTTTGGCGGTACTGGGGATCGAACTCAGGACCCTGCGCTTGCTAGGCAGGCGCTTATTCCACTGAGCTATATCCCCAGCCCCTTAATTGTGTTTTAATCCACCAGTTACTACACTCTTACTGATGACAGTACACATAAAACATTAAAATAATCCCATTTAAACCCAATGTGATTTAACAGTGCTCTGCCAGAGGAGAAAAACCAAATGCGATGAAATTCGCACCAAAAGCCAAAAACCTTAAGAGACATGGGTTATTTAAAAGACAATTAAAAGTAACTATCAGATTTAATTAAAAAAAGAAAACCCAGCTAAGGTAATAGATATTCGTAAGATAAATACCTAAAGTATAAAAATGCAAAATAGTTATGGTACAGGGATTTAAAAAAGACAATGCACAAAAATTCTAATCAAAAGAACTATCAGAAAAAAAATGCTAACCATCAATAAACATAAAACATGTTATTACATAATTATAGCCAATCTACAACTGCTATAACAGTAAGATTAAGCAAATGAAACAGACCCAAAATACACAAAAGGAAAAATTAACAGGGAGAATTAGATAAAGCTAGGTTCACAGCACAAAATTAACATGTTTCTCTTAATTTACTGAAAAAGTCAACTTAAAAAAAAATAATCAGGAAAGGTCTTTAGGTTTTAGCCACAACACAACTGAGCCTGACTTAATGAACATATGGCTGTTTTTTTCATATGGCTATTTCTATGTATAACAAACAGAAAAGCCATTAGGTCTTCTCAAGCCCACATGGGGCATTTACAGAAACTGATCACGCACTTGACCATAAAGCACGACTCAGTGAACTTTCAGACAAATGATTACTTGAAGATCACATTCACCAAGCACAATGCAATTAACACAATGTAAATATAATCAAGTCTTCAATATTTGAAACTACTTTAAAAATCAAAGAAAAAAGTCATAATTAAAATTAAAATTCTTGCCAGGCATGGTGGCATAGACCTGTAATCCCAGCACTCAGGAGGCTGAGGCAGGAAGATCACTGTGAGTTCAAGGCCAGCCAGGTCCAGTCTCCATGTACTGCAAAGTGAGACAGGGTCTCAAAAAAAATAAAAAATAAAAAAGTAAATAAATAAATAAATTCGTAGACATGAACCATGAAAATTATATTCACCCTTGTAGAATGCAGTGCAAACCATGCTCAAGGGAAAAGTATAGCCTTAAGGGTTTATACTAGAAAACAAGGGCTAAAAATTACTGAGCTACTGTCCAAATTTAAAAATATATTGAAAGAATAAACTCAAAGAAAGGAAAGATATCAAGGTAAAGGGAAAAGAAAAGAAAGGAAGAACCCGGAAAAAGCAAGGTAAGGTACAAAGTTGATTGTCAGCGTAAATAGGAGCAGTGAAAAGATACAATGTAACAGACTACATCAACACTCTGTTGCTCAGCAACAACTCCGAAACAGTCTGAACATAAGTACGCATACCCTCAGAAAGGACAAATAGAGAGAAAGTGGTATACTGGGGGAAACTGGCAAAGAGTTTAAGAATTTTTCATTCGATCCTTTCAACCCTTCAATAAACCCGAAATTAATTAGATCTACTTGGGCTTCTGCCTGAATCCCTAGGGCCTGTGGTGGGGAACCTATGGCATGCATGTTACTGTGTTTTTCTTTTAAGACAAAAGATGTTAATATATGAGCTGTTTTTTCGAAACTAAAACTCAGTATTCATGTTTAATTGCAGTGTTGGCACTTTAGGGTATGTAAATTTGAGGTTGTAGATTTGAGGCTGCAGATATGACCTTCCAGTTTGGCACTCAGTCACTTGCTACCACTGTCCTTGACTCTGTATCCTGTTGCTGGTGACTGTGTACTCAGATGTGAAGAAATTCTCTAAAACTGAGAAGGAGAGATTTTAGGCTCCATCCTCCTCTCCAATGTATACATATGCCTGGAAAGTACAAAAGACAGAGTTTTTTAATTTGCATCACCAGAAACCTACAGGTAAAGTCATTCTGAACAAAAAATATGATGGGTGAAATCTTCCAGGATCCTTTTTGAGTCCATTAGGAACCCTTATGATAAATTTTCATTTATCTCCAACTTCTAGTTCTGTTTCCAAATTTCTATCTTCACTCAAAATGTTCAATTCCTAAGATAAAAAAGGTGTCCTTCAACTAAGTAGGAGCAAATTATATGCCCCACTAGCCATAAAAATCACTTCCAAACCTAAAGCCTTTTATCGTCAAAATTTCCTATACGGTAGGTTCCTGCCGGTAGCTTTAAGTAAACTCCTGTTATCTCCTGAAGAACCTGCTTCTTCTACATCACTCTGAAGAGAAGGGGGAGATGAAGGCAGGAGAGGAAGGAAATCTCTAGTTCCACTGTGTGTACTGCCATTTGTTCTGCTCCCAGTGTGCTCTACGACTGCCTATACACTGTCAACACGATGAGCAAAGACAGAACAGTGCCCTTGGATTCACCTTAAAATCCTGATCATGAACCTCAAATGCTTCTTTTTTTTTTTTTTTTTTTATTTTAGAAACA
>PVLD010019548.1:0-36123 GCA_004027595.1 Dinomys branickii
AAGGCTGTACAGATATTGGTTAGATACTCCCTACCTAGTGACCTGGGTGAGGTGTGTAAGACCGCTCCCCTGCCCTCCCAGGGTTCCCTGCAGGTATAGGGATGGATCTCCTCCCCCACTCGGTGATCTGGTCGCGAGCGCCGATATCTCACCAGTTTTTGGAGTCCCTGCAGGCAGGAAGGTTCCAAGGTGCCAGTCTGTCCTTTGGGGCTTTCTGCACGGCCCGCCCGATGCGCGCGAAATGTGGGACTGCTGGGCGTTGCCGCCGCCAAAAGGCCGATCTCTGTCGGGAGTCGCCGGAAAGCTGCACCGGCTCGGGAGGCGGGAGGGACCGAGCTGGCTGCGCTCCCAGGGAGTTTGGACCGAGCCAAACTTCCTCCCCGCGCGGATCGTCCCTGGCTCCGAGCGTCTGGGGCTTTCCCACGTCTCGCCACGGCAGCCTGGTCCGCCCTACCGCATCTCCCCCGGCATCTCAGAGAAATACGCCCAGTTTGAACTTCCCAGCCGAGGTCCCGGCATTCACGCTCACCAAGTCTGTCTCGAGCTGGTGCTATTTATTAAGGAGGATCGCTCCCTTGCTGCTCACCTGGTCGCCATCTTCCCATCCGGTGATGAGTATGTTTTAAATGATTGTGTTGGAAATTTCTATCTATTTGACATTGGCCAATCATAGGTATAATCATTTGTTGATTTAATTATATTAGACTCTATGAAAGTGGCTCATTAAGATTCAAAATAGAAAATGAAAGATTTTCTGTCCTTTACCTATATGCTGAGGGATCATTAAGATAATCTAATAGGCTGGGTTATATGTGTGTCAGGAAACATTCATTATAGAATAACTATGACTACCAATAAGATACCACCAATTAATCATACTGATGGCTGCTGTGAATGGGAAAACTAAGTGAGTTTGCATAACTACATCATAGTTTGCTTTGGCTTTGTGAGGTCATATTACAAGGGGTTGATAACGGTTTGCATTGGCTTCCAGAAGTGACATATACTATGCCAGTATGTTCAAGTTGGAAAAAACTCAGAGACGTTTTAGAACAACTTCTCTGCTGGTCACCAGTTTGCATGTGGCTGCCTCTTCCTCCTCTTGTTTTCAATGATTTCCTAGGAAACAGCAAGCACAAGAACCAAATAGGTAGCTTATTGCCATTTTTTCTCAACTGTAAGCAGGATTAGCCAGTACATGGTTGTTATTTTTCTCCTCAATGAGGAAAACTGTACAAAAAAGGCTTTTCTCTGATTGCTATTCTTTTATGATGTTCTTCTACATAACATATCATTTTTTTATCCCAAGCCATCACGTAACAATATGCTAATTGTTTTTTGTCTTTTTATACAGGGTCTTACTAAGCAGGCTGGCTGGGAGCTCACTTTGTAGTCTAGGCTGGCCTTGGAAATGCAAGGATCCTCCTGCCTCAGCCTCCCGAGGGCTGGGATTACAGGCATGTGGCACCAATCTCGGCTTTTGTATGCTAATATTTTATAGTCCCTGTGTTCTCAACTCTCAGCCATCCAGTTTTTCCAAATTTACTTTTTATCATAACTTTGGAAACTATTTTAGTGTTTTGACTCTGTTGGTATGTTTGCCTTTGTGGAAGATCCATTTTAGTTTGTAGGTCTTCATGCTTTGGTATAGAATGTTTCAAATTTGGATTGATCTCCTCAGTTACAAAAGACTGTAACTGCTAATTGCATGCCAGCAATCGCACAGGGCATCAGGGCACTGGGAAAGCATCTTTGGAATTTTTAGATTCTAACATGTTTTATAAGCTTATGACTTGCATGGTCTGAATTATTCTTATGTCCATTATTACTTCATGATTTTATAAACAGTCACAATATAAATAACAAATGTGTGTACTGGGAATTAGAAATTTGTTTACATAGAGAATTTCTACTTTAATAAAATGAAAGATTATGAATATTTTTAATGATGACTAATAATAATGCCACCATTAGTCCTGTGATAGACTATTCAGTTTTTTTGTGTGTGTGTGGTACTGGGGATCGAACTCAGGACCTTGCACTTGCCAGGCAAGTGCTTATTCAACTGAGCTATATCCCCAGCCCCAGTCCTGTGATAGACTAACAAATACTTCTCCATCAACTTTATAATGTTGATTTTTTTCCTGAAATGTAATTTTAGTGCCAAGCATACTGTAATCTATTGCATTGAGCCAGAAAGCATTTGTAAGACAACCAGGCTTGCTAAATGGCAGATGTTTGGGGGAGGACCTTCTCCTTTGCTCCTGGTGTTTCCTTCCATGTGGGAAAAGCTCACCATTCCACCAGGCCCACCACCATTCTGTCCTCTCTCTTACCCCACTCATTCTCCATACAAGAGGAGTGGCTAATGCAGCTTGTGAGTATGGAAGAAAAGCTCACACACATAGACCCTGTGTCAGTAGCTCGCTCCCTCTGCCCTAATGTGGCCTGCTCACAGGGTGCACATGTTCTCTGTCACTCCTGGCCATACAGCAAATTTTATAAAGCGGCCCTGGCCAGAACCTGGGATGTCTCATGATTCCCTAGGCCTGATAGGTACATCTGTTTCTGGGGCGCAGGTTGGGAAGTCCACTTGCCTGAAGGCAGAAGCCAATTCTCCAAAGTGGTGTTTCCTAGAGGGAAGCGCTGTTTTTATCTTTCATTTGCCTATATGTATAGAGATGTCATAGGTGAGTACACAGACTATCACCTCAAACAGTTGAGATCCAAAGCCCTGCTCTGAAACCTGCCCAACCGGAGTTGTAAGGACTAAGTGAATTAATATACATAAAGCATCCAAATGGCACCAGGCACAGAGTGCTCGACTTTTGTTCATTGTCCAGGTAGCTCAGACACCCACCTGGAGAGAGTGTCAAGGCTGTCTGGCCCCATGCCCCAAGAACAGGGGTCTTTTAGAGTAACTAACAAACCTATTTCAGTTTCAAATCATTCTGTGATTAGGCAAATCCTACATCTTAATGGTTCTCACCCTCAGAATGTTTTCTTTTTAATTGTAGAACTAATCATGCTTTCCTGCTAGTTTGAATGAGCCTACTCCCCTTGACAGGCCTCAAGCCTTCCCTAGCTGGATGTTAGCTTACATGCCAGCCTTACCTTCCCGACAAGGTCTGCCTGGGCCCTAATCCATCACTGCTGCATCATGGCTCTTGATGTGAAGCATCCAGTTGTCACATGACACCAGCTCTGTTTTTGCTGTTGTAAGGATTTCCCTTCTTCTCTGATTATTGCAATATAACTTAGGCTACAGACCCCAGCTCATGGTCTCACTCCTTCATGAAAACCGTCCTTTTTCCTCCCACCTAGAGGTCTTTGTATAGTGAATGAAAAACAAAAACAAACATAAAAAAGAAAGAGAAAAAAAAAGAAACAGAAACAATCATGCTGTTGTAACCAGTTCATCTGAGTTCAGGTACAAATCATGTTGTCAGCTCCGAAGGGTTTCAGTGTGGGGTCCTTCTGTCTTCAGTTTGGAGCATTTGTCCCACTCAGCATCGATCACAGCCTTGCCTCTCGATAGTCATCTAAGGGCTCGTCCATAAAGATGCCGTCACAGTGCTTCTCTGTAACATTAATAAAATGTGTCTACTTCTTTGCATGTCAGTCTGGCTACTAGAATATCTTACCAGGTCTACTTCAGTAGCCTCTTATATTAGCTTTAGTGCCTACTTGTATACTGACCCCAATGCCTATTATTGTCTACATAGCCACTGGAAAAAATGGAAGTAAAATGTAAATCAAGCTGGGTGACCTTCCTCCTTAATGAGCTCCCTTATACCGACATCTTGATTTCAACCCTTGTGTTCTCAGCCTGTTTTCTTACTCATTTTGTACCTTCCACTTGCCTCCTGCCTACCTATTCTCATTTGATTTCTCATCTAGGTTAAACTTTTCCCTCATTAATCTCTTATTCACTCTCTACTCTTTGAATGGAATGTGGAGCCTTCACTTTATTTTTAATGGCCATCATTTTTAACCCTTTAAAACTTAGAATAGGATCCCACTTGCGAGAGAAGACATCCTGATCTGTACTCTAAATAGACATCTCCTCCTCCCCCATGGAATTCCCATTACAACACAAATGCACACCTCAGACCCGCATATATCTCAGTGCATTCATGATAACAGTTTGTGGTGAGTGTTTTCCAGTAGTTTATTGTCTCTGTTCCTCACTAGAACAAAGTTCCACTAAGGCAGAGACAAGGGCCATTTGGCTATCACTAGGGCTGTAGGACGAAGCCCACAGGAGGCATGAGAGACAAGTGCTCAAAGGAAGACAATACATAGGATGCCCTGCACAGTAAGGGGACCCAGAGTTCACCCAGTCAAAGTCTCATTTTATAAGGAAGAAAGTCAACATTTCTTGCAGTGATTTCTCCTAATCCCCTATACTCAATGTCTGCCAGATGTACTTTTTGTTCTGGATATCTGTCATTATCTAGTTCTGTGGCCCTAGGCTTCAGGAAACTATGCAAGAACTACAGATTGCTAATGACATAACCTGACAGGAAAACCAAGTGCTTCATTCATTTCAGTCTTTCACTGAGAAATGAAAGCAAAGCCTAAGGAAATGCCATCTGACTAATTTCTAACCAATGCAAATCTTCTCACTTAGTCACCTCTACCAAAAATGTCAGTGTTCCACCAGCACAGAGAGACCTGCCAAGGCTCACAGCAGCCTCTCAATCTGCTTTGGTTCAAAGAGGACTCTAAAATCCAGTGGCTTGGGCCTGCCCTGGTGTCTTGGGCAAGTAGGGAAAATGCAGCACCTTAAACAGATACACCTCGTATTCCAACAACAACAAAAAAAACGGAGCAGTTGCAACTGTTGTCTGTGGCTTCACACTGATTTGTTGTTTTTGTTCATATTTCTGATTCTTTCTCTTTCAGTATCAATTCTGTTGTCTCTAAAGGGACTGACCCAAACCAGTAGTGCTTTCAGCCTAGACATTCTAGTTCTGCTTGCAGAGTTAGTTCTCAAGCTTGAAGGAGTTCATGTGACTGGCTGAGTACTTTGGTCAGGAACTACCACGTGTAGGAATCAGATGACTATTGCAGAACTCTTAGCATCCTCTACTGTTCTGACCAGGTATGAGATGCCAGTGAGTCCCGGGGCTAACATATTCTGTTTTCTGCTCTCTTGGACTCTGCTATCTTTGCTAGATCATTATACTGAGGGGAGTGGAAGGTATTCTCTAAGGAATGATAGGATTTAGGGCAGTGCAAGGTAATCTAAAGATGTGACCACACGGAGACTCTCAGTACTATCCACATTGTCCATCAAATACTTAGCCATTACATGCACTTATCATGCATTCTAAAAATGTCATAAACAATTCTTACATTATATATATTATGCTAGATGCTGTAAAGTCAGGACCAGTCACAAAATATTGTCTGACGTCTAGAAATATACAGTCTAAAGTTAAGATAGGCAGTAAACTATCACAATGCAATAAAATATGTTAGATGTGAAAGTTGTTCTTTCTCTTGGTGTACCCAATGTGAGCAGTATAAAGAACTCCACCAGGGAGAGCAGCTAGGGCTCCTCAGTGGCCCATCGAGAGATAATCGAGCTAACTCGGGAGGGATGAGGGGTCAGCTCTGCAGAGAAAGAGCGGAGGTAATATCAGGGAAGAAGCACAAGTGGACAGTGTTATGGCTTTCAGGCTTGGTGTCCTTTGGAATAATGAGGCAGATGAGGTGATTTTCTAGTGACAACCGGAAAGGGAGAAGATGAAGGAGCAGAGACTGGAGATGAATCTTGAAGAATAAATAGGAGACAAGTGGAGAAGAGTCTTATAAACCATGTCACTGGGCTTGAAATTCTATATGGAAACATGGAGAATGGGATTGATATGAGGTGTATGTGGGGCCTTGCGTGTCTAAATGAAATGATCTGGTTTGAGTTTTAGTAAGCTAACTAGTGGAAATTGAGGAATGATGAATGTCAGCTTGACAAGTCATATGAGAATATGCCTGCTTGGGAACCGTGTTTTAGTATCTACAATATTCTGAGTCATATGGAGGTAACCTTTGGGAAAGTTTTTTGGGTGAATTCATGGAAGGTCAGACATTCATAGTATGTAGTTAGAACCTATAGTATAGCTAGCAAATCCTATATGCAGCTTTTGTCCTGAGGTTTACATAACAGTAATTAATGGTGCACCCACAAAAGCCTGACATGGTGCTGAGTATCAGGGAATGAAATAATGTACACTGAGGATATAACTTTTCTAGACAACATTTTCATCTTCTACACAGGATTTCACCTGAAGCCAAGTCATACACGGTTGATTTTCTTGGACCCTGAGGCTTTGACCAACTTCTATTCTCTGGGATCCTCCATCAGCCACCAGGGCAGGGCAGTTAACTTCAGTTCTGGCTCTGCAACTGCTAGAGAGACATTTGCTGCATTCTCAAGCAGCAGGTTAAACACAGCGCTGCTTCTGAACACAAAGACAGACCAGTGTGAAATTTGGAGTTCTGGAGAAGGGAAGCATATGTTTACGAATGAATGAACAGAGTTCTCTCTTGTGCTTCTTGGCAGTGCACCTGAAGGTCCTGCCTAAACAGTAGTGGGGTTTAAGGCTGTTACTCATCCACACCTGTCAATGACTGATTTTTCTGTTGGCTTGTGTTCATCACATGAATGTGGAATCTTTGGAGGGCCTAATTCCCTGCAAGTTCCATTTGAAAAGCCAGAACAAGCTGTGACCAGCTCAATGACGCAGGCGCTTAAGCCCTAAACCAGTTAGTAAGGAAAAATGTGGCACAGATTAGGAGTTAATATGAATGAAAGAGAAATTTCTGGGACCCAAATTATGTAAACTTTGATTTCCTTTTGGGACCATATCAGAACTTTCAGAGAAAGATTACCATCTACCTTTGAGGAATTTTCACATTGTGCGTGTGTGTGTGTGTGTGTGTGTGTGTGAGAGAGAGAGAGAGAGAGAGAGAGAGAGAGAGGGGTTAACTGACTAAGGGAAGAATTTCAACACCTCAGAAAAATGCTTCATCATTTCCTCTTGTGAAATCTGGGTGCTTCATAATGAATCCATGTGAGGAATGTGGACCTCCAGCCATGAAGCTCAAGGTCCAGTCTCGTTTTTGACCAAAGGCTGCTACCAAGTGGTAGTGCTCCAGAGAAAAGAGCATGGCATTAGGTTTGCCAGGCACTCTGTGACCTGCTTGTATATCTGGGAAGCAGGAAAATGTAATAAACAGTAGAATTGTCTGTTATCATTTGAGTTCAGATTCCAGCACAGGATTTTTCAGTTATAGTATTGTCTTCTCTTACCCTTAGCCCTCTCATCTCTAGAATGGGGCCAGGTTAGTCATAGCCGTACCTACCAGAGAGTTCTAAGGACCAGATAGCAATAGAGGAACTTTTTTCTTATCTGGATTTTGAAGATAAAAGCAAGCAAATAAAAATAACTGGCAAGTAGAAAGTGACCAAATGGCTTTGAGTAATTACATAGTAAGACATGAGGGAGGGCTGATGGTTTTCAAAACTCCCCTTTCCAGCTAGAGAGATGGCAAAGAAACTTGCAGACAGACCAACATGCTAATGGTTTATAACGGTGCTTGATGATTAATGGTATTTGCCATCTGTATTCTCTTTTACCTGGAGGCCTTAAACGCTTCATTGGAAGAATGTTGACCTCTCTCATTCATAAAGAAAGGACTAGAAAGTGAGCAAAATTGATCTGTTACTATGTTAAAATGTATGGATTAAATCCACTTGAAAATTTATTTTGTTGCTTATCTTGTGGGTGTTCTTTTTTTTTTTTTTTTTTTTTTTTTTTTTTTTTTTTTTTTTTTTTTTTTTTTTTTTTTTTTTTTTTTTTTTTTTTTTTTTTTTTTTTTTTTTTTTTTTTTTTTTTTTTTTTTTTTTTTTTTTTTTTTTTTTTTTTTGCTGCCCCATTCATTTATTTCCTTTACGCTTTTATGTCAGTTCCAAAAATTAAACACACTGGGTATATCATCCAAAAGGACACTGGAAAGAAGTCCACTAGTTACTAGAAAACAGCCATGCCCAGAACCTGTATTAGTTACATGCAGACCTTAGACACTCTCCGTATGTTCAAAGTTACCTTTCCTTGCAGCCCTGGTGGTATTAGTTTTCCAGAAAGGTAAACAGGTTATCCAAAGTCAACTAGCTGGCAAGCAAGTGTGGAATGCAAAAAAGACTGTCCGATTCCAAACCCAAACTCTGGTTTTCTCATATTTCCCTATGTGCAAGGAATGATGGCAGAGAGGATAGGGCACATGCATGTGTGGTTTTTGCGTGGAAAATTACAGGTATCACAACTTTTGGGTAGTTATTAGACTCATTTTTCGGCTGACTTTGCTTGTGCCCTTTTCCCAAACCCCATGCTGACTTCAGTAGTTGCATTTGTAGAAAACCAAAGTTCAGCATCTAATATGCTTTGCTGCTCTTTCCCTCGCTCTGATGATGTTGTGATGCAGTAACCATCTTCATCTTCCCAGATCCTTCCTGTCAGTCTTCCTGTCTTTTCATCTGCTCAGACCAAGGATGCGCCCTGGCTGCACATTACACATATGCTTGGCAATATGGCTGGTATCCCACAGTTGTTTTTCTAAAAATTGACCAATGAGAGTGAGACAGAGAGAGACACAGAGACAGAGAGACAGAGACAAGAGAGACAGAGAGAGGCAGGCAGGCAGACATACGGCATCAGCTATATTTTGGCATTTGTGCTTCTAGATTTG
This sequence comes from Dinomys branickii, assembly GCA_004027595.1. NCBI lineage: Eukaryota > Metazoa > Chordata > Mammalia > Rodentia > Dinomyidae > Dinomys > Dinomys branickii. Next base: position 8,755 of record PVLD010019548.1, read on the forward strand.
TGATATTGGCTTCTAGCAGAAGATGATTTCCTCTTTTTTTGGTCTTTTTGATAAAATGGTTTTCACTATGCAGTTTTGCTATGCAATTCAGGCTGGCCTTGAACATACTTTGTAGCCCAGGCTGGCCTTGAACTCGCAGTGACCCTCCTGCCTCAGCCTCCTGAGTGCTAGGATTACAGGCATGCTCCTCTTTTTTTTTTCCTGTCTACAAAATAGGAAGAATTGACTTGGGAATTCAAGTGTCAGGATACTAATTGGGTACTTCTATTTAAATGGAGCCATAGTGATGTTATTAGATATTTTTGGATGGATGTGTATATTGCCTTAAAATAGAAAAGCCCATAATCTAGGGAAAATAGATGAATAAATCTTTGTCTGCTTTAATTTGAGGATATTTGGCAGGACTCTATCTAGGTCAAAAGGAATTTTCTACGTAGCCATGTCTGTTTTATCAGAGTTGTACTTTAGGGTTTGGCACTAACAGTGTAGCTCACCTTTATCTATCTATCTACCTATCTATCTATCTATCTATCTATCTATCTAGTTAGCTAGCTAGCTACCTATTTATCATTTATAATTGTCTTTGTTCCCAGATATTTGACAGGAATGTGTCCTAATGATATGAATATCATATCAGTCCATACTGACATCCCAGTCTCCCCAACATCCTAAACAGTGACTTCTTGTTTCAGTGGTATTTTTCAGTGTTTGTTTAATCATTTGGAATCCATAAAATAATCATCTTTTCTGTATCCTAGTCCTCTTCAGTCTCTGTTGAGAAGTTGTTGAGACACCATCTGTGAGGTTTCTGGGGAGGATGGATTGAGGCATTGATCTCATCGATGAGATGGTTTTGTTTTCAGGGTGTTCATTGATAGCCTTACTCAGCCGCCGTCTTGGAGCAAAATGCCTTGGCCTTTGTACTATCTTCACTGCCTGTGTTTTTGCACAGATACCTGGGCTTGCGGAGACACACTCCAAGATAAGTTAGCTAGCCCTAGTGCTTTCCCTTTGTGATTCCTGAGGGTTGCTGGTCTATCCAGTTAATCTTGGCCAGGCATATGCTTAATGCCTGATTCACAGCTTCCCCAAGGCTCCATTCCCATTCCCAGCACACACAGTGGTACTTCTGCACAGAGCATAGTTTATCTTCTCTGGGTGACAAAGGAAAACCCTTAATTGTAGAGCTGATCAAACACCATGCCGTTTATAAGGTAGATTCTCTATCATTATTGCCTTGCTTTGGCTTGGGCATTCTCAGTTCCTCATCTCAGGCACTGAGCATGTCTATTTCCCATTTTAATCATATTACCTGGATGGGCAAAAGTAGCTCTGAACTGATTTATGCATTCTTGCTGCCAAAGAAAAAAACTAATCAGCGTAATGTTTAAGCTATTTTGAGACTAGCTATAAGCCACAGTCATTGATGTTTTTACAGATTATGAGATATTTTATGGTCTGACAAGGGATAAAAAATTCCTCCCTCAAATGGCTCCCATCACACCAAGATCTTGCAACAATAGCACTACTGATTCACACATTAATCTGAAGTATCCAGGGAGCCCTTAAACACTGTAACTTACCAGCAAAAACCATTGCCACGTAAATCCCCTCGATAATGTGGCCCTTATTATGACCAGCAAGCCAAGGTTTGCCCTTAAATCATCACAATTTAACAGAACCTTACAGAAACACTATCGCTGACACATACCTCTCCTTTTCATTAACCTGTTGTCCTCTTTACAAATAGGGAGCTTCATCTACTCCCTTTGTCCAGATTAGCAATGCCCTGTTAAGTAAACGAACATGAAATTTCAAAGGGAAGCGAGAGCAATAATCATTGCCAACTACGGTGTTAAGCATTGCAGAAATGCTCGTGATTCACCGCATAAAATCCATGCTGCTCTTTGAAGACACTTGAGCCTTTATAGCTGGATCAATGTATAACTTCAGAGCAGGCACAATGGTGTCTCAAAAACGAGTCCTGCACGCAGGAACAGGTGCCAAAGTAGGAACTTTGGTCTTTGCACAATCTCCCTGGGGCTGTCAGCGATGACACTGAATTTGGAGATGGACTGACCTGGCTGGGTCTGCCACTCATCAGCCTGAGTTGTTCATCTCCTTATCCACTCACTTAGTTCACAAGTGTCTTGTGTCATACATCTGCTAGGCACTCCAAAAGTAAAGAAAGTGATGGGAATTCAGAGAAACAGCAAATTTACCAGGTTTGGAAGGTCAAGGGAAGCCTCAGAAAAAACAATGAGCAACAGGCCCAGTTTTATCAATAAAGTGAGTGAAATAGTACTGTTCATGAAAATAACTTTTACATTAAATGGGACAATATTCCTAAGAGGACAACTACATGGGTCTCAGATTAACATTTGATAAATCTCCCCAATGCTTTTGTCTTATTATAAGAAATACATTTTTCATTTTATCAATTAGGAAAGAACATAAAATGTAAAGAAGGAAAAAAATAGAAACCATCCGCATCTAATATTCTCAAGATACTTATGTTCCTTTACATTTTGACATATAGATTTCCCAGCATCTCGGTTCCTTTGTATATTTGGGGGCTGGGATGGTGGCTATCTTTTCTTATACATATTTTGGGCTTTTACTTTTTACAATTAGCTTTGTATTTTAAGTTTCTTCCACATTACTAGTTACTGTAAATATTATTTTTAATGGCTGTATATTACATCATACAGCTTCATTATAATTTAGTTCAATATGTACCTATTTCTTGTAATTTAAGCTATTTTCAATTTGTAGTCATTATAAATCCAGTTTTGTACTATTATAGATCATGCCTAAATGAACATCTTTGTGCCTATTTTTAATTATTTCCTTGGGCCAGCTTCCCAGCATTGGAATGATGGGGTCATAGGCTATGAATATTTTTAAGGCTATGCAATCATATTGCCAAATTGTCTTCCAAAGGGCTTATAACAGTTTGCATTCAGACTGGGCGTGAATGAGCAGGCCTGTCTCTCCATGTGCTTGCTGGCTAAATCGAAGTTACTATTACTAGTCTTATTACCATGTGCCATTCAGTCCTCAAGGGCATGTCAGGTTTTAAAAATTCCACTTAGATTCTTTTGCTGGTTGTGAATTTTAAAGCAGTACCTCTGTATTGCAGAGGGTAGGAAATAGAGGAAAAGCAGTCAAACAAGTCATGACAAAGTTCAAAGAAACTCACTAATCACAGATAACCACTTATTCTTTTCCCATAGCTCCAATACAGTGATGTGTTCTTTTTCATAGTCGTTTAATGTTGTATGTTTCTTTTTTCATTTACATTTTTGCCTGTTACTTGTAGGCTTTTTAAAATGTCATTTTCACCATTGTTTTGATAGATCCATGTTAAAATTTCTCTCAGCTGTAGAGATTTTTGTAACTAAACATCTTTACCAAACTCTCTAGAGGTTCTCAACTTTGAATGCATTGCAGCCCGGATCATTCTTTTTTGGTGAGAATCAGCCCTATGCACCGTAGGGCGTTTAGCAACATCTCTGACCTCCAAGAACTGTAAAAACCAAAGTTTCTTGTAAATATCATGAAACGTCCGCTGGATGACAAACTGATCTTGGGTTGTGAGTTTCTGTGCTCCTTGAGCAACCTGTTAAATGGTTTGAACTGTACCTCCCCGGCAAGGGCGTGTCAAAGCCAGTTGCCACAGCATATTGGCTGGCATGTCTTTGCACACATCTTCTACATCATCTCCAACATGAAGAACCCTTTTCCTTTTTCTCTGCCAACCAGACATGTTTTAAGTCCTCTCCCAACTTGGTTAGCATGTCTCTTTTCTATTACACTCTTCTTTTGTATGGCATCAAGGACTGGACTGTTGCTTGAAGCATGAGCAGAACAGAACAGAACAGAACTGAGCAAAGCAGAGTTTTTCTACCTCTCTCTTTCATTCTATGGACTTTATGAAATTGCCCTTATTCAACTATTTTTTATCTACCAAACTGGACATTTCATTCCAAAACCTCATGTATTTTCTATGCATCTCTATGTCAAATGTACTCTTTTGGAGACTATATTACATCAGGGACCCATATTCCATTTACTCTCAATGAAAGACTAAAACTTTGTTCAAATCGCTCCCAATGTGGGCTTGTCTGATTAATCTAATGAGAGCCATCTGACACATGAGTAATACCACACTTGTCATAGAAAATATGTAGAAAATTATAGAGTGGGAGAGACTAGAAAACTGGTTTCACATCCCCTTTTCATAGATGGGGAAGCTGAAACACACAGGTAAAATACTTGTGCAGGGTTTATGGGCTTACTAGGAGATGCTTACTCCTAGGGAGAATCTACTAAGCCCAACTTTGAGAACACCCATCAGTCCAAGGAGGCTAAGAAGAATGCAAGATACATTATACCATGTTATAGATAGCTAGATAGAAAAAGACACAGTTTCTAAGTAGGCATAACCTATGGAAGTGACACCTACAGAGAAGGAATTGATAAGGACTCTAGGCAATTAGCTAAAATTCTTTTGATGACAGTAGCCAAAGATAATAAAATGTACTTGACTACATGAATCTGGATGAGAGGGAAGCACTCAACTGCACTTTGCTAGCTCTAAAGTGGGGGCTTTCCCTTCAGTACTGCCACATTTTATTAATCTCACTTATTGACCACAGGGTTTTGGATGGATAAGTTATTACTCTTGTAGACCTCTGAGTAAATTAATCTCAGTCACATGAGGCTCATTTATTTCCCCATCTTTCCCCCTTTTCTTTCTGTCTTTCTCCAGCTGGTCAAAACTCTATTCTACTAGAAAGAGAGAATGATTTCTAAAATCAGTATTTAAATAATACCGCTGAAAACTTACCACCAGCAGCAAGTTTAAAAACCAGAGTAACCATCCAAAATCCTCACTATTTTCTTAGTTTCAGTTTCCCAAGCACAGAGCTCAATAAATGGACAAGACAAATAAACAATGTGTGTATTTCACAGGGCATTTGTGATTACCCAGGCACGCTTATCTCTATCTGCCTGCAGCCTTTTCCCTGTCCACTCATAAACTTCGTATTTGTTTTGTGACTCAGCATACCTGTGACAATAACTATATGGCTCTTTATAGATACCAACAGGATGTTTGGTTTAGGTGAGCCATGAATACATACTGATATCACTAATCCTAAAAATCACAAGTATGATAAAAATAAATATTCTGACCTTGCACTGAGTGAGTAATTACACATGAATTACATTTGTCTTTTTGATAATGGTGTAGAGCTGAACAGCAGAATAAAGGGACATCCTGTATTTATGTGCATGTGCTACAATGGGTAATTAAGTGGAGTTGAAGAGTTTAAGGTCAAGCTGTGGTCCTTGCCCTTGTTTTGTGGCTGTTGATAGCTCAGTTGAGACTGAAAGGATAAACAGCAAAGCTCCGTGATGAGGAAGATGTTTAGGAACAGGAGTTTAGAGTGGGTGAGGAACAACCCTACTTGGTCAAGCCTATTTAATTGCCCTGAGCTCAAGTGAGATGCATTATATGCATATCATGAACAGCAAGAGACATGCAGTGGAAATTAATATTCTGGCTCCTCTCTAAAGGACATTTCTGATTCTACTTTGTGCAAATGATCACCAACCCTTGTAAGGGAGTGAGACACCTCTTCAAAGATGTGACAGAGTCTGTGGGACATTTTCTGGGGAAATACCATGAGATGGACGTGAACACATACATACATACACACATGCACACACACATCACTTGACACACTGTCCTGTTACTTGTCAGAAGGTTGTTGGGATTTGGGCCGATCTAGCCAACCCTGGACCCAGGAGGCATAGGTAAAGAAGTCCTAATCTCAAATGTCACAGGACAAAAATGTACGTTGTACTGTCTGATAGAGAAGTAGGCCAAAACGCTTTAGATCCATGATTCCTTATCAGATGTTTCAGCATTTCTAAGTCCCTGTCATTAAACACTTAGGCCAGGAAAAGCCACGTGATTTTCCCAGTGTGAGGGCTGGCTTCATGGCCATGTGGCCTGTGTGACTGCATGGCACCTTGCTCTCAGGAGGACTATGCTTGGTTCACTGTTCCACTGTTGTCACACGCTATCCATCTGCTTTTCACTGAATCTCCCAGAGAGTGTGGAACTGCTCCTACCTGTGACCCTTCATCTGTCTTGGAGTTGAAAGCAGAGATGTGATCCCACCACAGCCCTCCATGGCCTCTTGTTCTTCCTCTTTTCCTCCATTCCCCTCATCCTCACCTCACCTCTAAATTGTGTACTTTTTTGCTTGGTTTTCTCTCTTCTCTCAATAGACTCTCAGCCCCTTGAGGATAAAGACTTGACCTCTGTTGTGTTATATGCCTAGCATAGTGCCTGTGGAAAGAATGCGTGAACTTGACCCAGGCACAGTTAACTTACTTGGTTACCAACTTGACCACTGGCCTACAACCCTAATTTATCACAGAAGCACCACACTGTACAAGGACTGATCAAAACATTTGGTTTGTGCTTAAATTAAAAAATTCATCACAGTAAAAAATATATTCCCTCTAATCAGAGTCCCGTTATTCTCACCACTTTCTGAAGCAGTTCTGAATGTCCTCTCATGAGTGTCTTTATGAGGTGTGGTCAAAAGTACAGTAAACACCACTGCTGAGCGTCATCTAGTGGAAAGGTAGTGCCATAAAACATTACTACCTCCCTCATGCACCTCGCTGATTGTATCCTGCACCATGTGACTTCTGGCTCTGATCCAAAATCAAAGTAGTCAGGAAAGGGAAATGTTTTAGATCAGTTCAGAACATCAAGACAGCCATGACAACACAACTAAAGCTGTTCCGTTTTCTCTCCATCTGCTAGTTGCATGTTTTGCTGAAGTTAAAGCAAGAGGGTCAAGAGGCAAAATGGAGACACTACCTCACTTCATCCCACAATTGTTTACTTAGTATATATGGTGGCAGGCTCTGTGCTAGCTTAGCGATGGACATTAAGCAGACACCCTCCTGTCCTCAAGGAAGTCCTTGCTTTTGTAGACAACACAGCACTTAGTTACCCTATAAACTTCTCCTTAAAGCCTAGCTTGGGCCCCACACAGGGCTCAGTGTTGAATGCAACATTTGCTTTGGACTCAGGCTCCGCATCTGGAAGAGGAGCTGCTGGCTACTAGGGAGTGGTTAATCCTTCTCCCTTGCCACTCTGACACACACAAGATGTACTTGTTGGGCGGGGGGGTGGTGAGCATGGCTGAGAAATCACAGGGAAAGAGTGCTCACTGGGTAGGTGTGAGCGTGATGTCTGAAAGAGCAATACGAGAGTAAGGACTCTGAGCCTCTCTGAATTAGAGATACAGGAGAGAAAAGAACACCTGGGAAAAAAACCTAATGATCATAAGTCAAGGCCTGGATGTGCTGACCTATGTTTGATGGCAACTGGGTTAGCAGGTCCAGATATGTGCTAACAAGATAGGGGAGAGGGGAAAGGAGAGGAAAAACAGTGAAAGGATGTGCAGGTGCGTTGTGCAGGCTTTGTCCACCTGGCCAGAGGGCCAAGTGGACTTGTGTTGCCGTGGTTGTGATTGGAACTACGCCTACTGCAAGAAACAGTGAATGCTTCATTTCTTTTCTTATTTTCTGACCAATTTTGCATGATTGATGATCTGAACAACTACTTTGAAGATAACTATGAATGTAACAACCATTGTTAATTTCCTATCATGTTGTTTTGAAATTCTGTATCATTTTAAAAGTTTTAAAAACTTTTATTCTCTTTAAAATAAAATTCAAAAAATAAGTGGATAGGATAGGCATTTTTGATCCCATTGCAGAATTGCATTTACTTCTCAAATCTACTCTGGGAGAAGGTTTTATTATTTCATTTTAGATGAAAGAGAGGCATACAGAGATTAGACTTCCCCTAGATCTCATACTTAATGAGTTCCACAGCCAAAATTTGATCCTGATTGATCTGGGAGCGAAGCAAAGGATGCAGTGGCTAAGAGAAGCTGACTACCCCCAGCTAGCATGGCAAGAAAAACTTCCTAAATAAACCTGATGAAATCAAGGGGCCATCTTCTTTAGCTGGTTTGCTGAAAGTGTGTGAATTGGAGGCCTGAACCCCAGACCCTGCCACTTCTCACGAGGGCTATTCCTGTGTTCTTCTGAGACTGCCTGCCTCGGTGAGAGGATCTCACCCAAAAAGGCCAGGTGAGGAGACTTCAATAAGCACAGATCAAACTCATCTTGAGAAAATGAGACAATATTAGTAAAGGGATTGCAGTCAAATGAGAGGAGCCAAAAGCAAAAAAAAAAAAGTTAATTTGAAATTAGCATCTGGGACCCTGCATAGAAAGAGAAACAGGATGTTATCAGCTTTGCATTCCATCCAGATAAGAGGTGTGTAGGAAGAGGGAAGGACAGTTTGCAGAGATAAGGGGCCTCATTATCTGCCCTCTTTCCCTCAGGAGCAAAGGATGAGGAGGCTCAGTGACCTGAGCACCATGTTTGCTCAGTGCCTCCTTTGCTTAAGATATCCTGCTTCTTACCCCATGAGCAATGCTGCTCAGCTGGGAAACACTCCGCGTTGGCGTGGTAGTGGGGAAACGAGCAACTTCATATCCTGCCCCCAGGGAGGAAGGTGGTGAAAGTTCTTGAGATGAGGAACTGACACTATCTCCGAAGAGTATTTAAAAAACCCACTTCCAGAAGTCTATGCTTTGCAACCCTTTTAAAATGGAGACAGATACTGAACATATGCAGATAGTCATCATAGTATGTCCAATGTTAAAAGACTTGAAAAACTCATACATGTCAATAGTCATAAAGTTTTGCTTCATAAAATGAAGCAGTAGGCAGCTCTTTTGTGCAGAATGTCGCGTAAAGAGTGTCCATTATCCCAAGGATGTACTTCCACAATGACATAAAGTGATAAGGAAGGATGTACGGTTGTACACCTATCAGGATCCACAAAGAGAAAACTATGTGTTGGGGTCGGTAAGCTGAGACCCATGGGCCCAAATGAGATGGACACCTGCTTTTGTAAGTAATGGGAATACAACCACACTCATTCTTTATGTATTGTTTAGGGTTGCTTTCGTGCTAAAACAGCAGAATTGAAAAATTGCAATAAAAGCTACACATCTCAAAGCCTAAAATATTTTTCCATCTGACGCTTCAGAGAAAAAGCTTGCTGACCTCTGCTGTGTGTGGAATATCGATGGTGGTTTTTATAACTGCCGAATTATATTGTTGAAAAAGCATTATTATATTTATCTTTTGTTTTCATGCTAGATGTGTATTATTTTTATATTGGATAAAAAAAGAATATTTAAAAATACCTTGTGGCAAATGAAAGCAAAACACCCAGTACAATTTCACTGAGTTCTAATTGCAGCTATACACAGTGAAGCTGTTTTGTTTAGATTTCTCTGAGAATTAAGAAGTTCCAAAGTTCAACCCCAGGGCTCATGATCTGCTACACATCTGTAGGTGGGCCTTCAAAGAGGGGTGTGCAGAGGAGGTCTCTGTCACATGGCTGCAGGCATGGCTACAAAGCAGATCACAAATCCCTTTAGAATCTATTGAGGAGAAATCTGTGCTAATGAAGAGTCATTCTCTATCATCAAAGACCTCCAGCCAAGTCCCTGGTGCTGAGCTTTGGACCAGAGAAGGATGCCTGAACCCCTCTGGGCTGTAAATATCTGACCTCCCAACCTGGCTTCATAGCTCATCACCTGCATTACTATGAGGCTAGTTTAAAATCCACTTGGCCTTCTGTTTAGCTCCTAATGCTGGGATCCTGTGAGTCAACAGCAGCATCTGATGAGCTTTCAGCAGTGAGGACCCTGCTCACATGCCTTCCTGAATTAACGGAACGTACAGACAGTGGGAAATGAGAAGAGATGAGAGGCCCTCTCTTCATGAAACTCTCCAGGCACCTGACATACCTCTGAAAACTGTTTTCCCAAATGGGATGATCCACATGCCTCCTCCACCACCCCCCACCTCCCTGTCCCTCTAGTGGCCTCCATTGCTGTGTGGTAAATGCTCTGCATTGAGGGCCACATATTATTCGAAGAAATTCAGTGAGTGTGGGAAAAAAAGCACAAACCAGTTTGCTATGTTTCACCAACCAAGAAAATACACTAAAATAACTCACAAGGCAGTTCACCGGAAGAAAAATTCAAATAGATATTTTTCTTTTAGTTCATGGTTCTAGTTTCTGTTTTCATTGGGGATTTCATAGGGGAAAACATTTAACCCCAAGGGCTGGACATTTTGAGACAACCAAAAGGGGACACCCACATCTCTCTTCGTGTTACAATTTCCCGGTTAGGTTCAAACACCACCCCTTCTACGCTTGACATTTTGGGGGTTTTGTTTTTAATTTTTCCGTACCATCATGTGCAGGTTACTCCTTTGAAAGTACAGAAAACTGAATCTAGGTAACCCTCATGGTGTAAAGGAAGACGAAACCTATCTCAGATATCCCTTCCATTACTGTTTAAACCTTCCTCTCCAAAACAAATGCGTTCTGAGGGTCAGGTGTCTTGTCTGCAGTTCTATACACCTAAAACTTGTTTCCTGAGATCTCTTACTGATGATAATACAGAGAACTTAGCTTCAATCTCATGTCACAGGTTATCACATACTGTTGAAGATGACCACATTTTTGGTCAAGTATAGACAGCTAGGGGCAGTTCTTCACCTTCTTCTCCTGCTTCCTTGGACTTTTATGTCCATGGTTCCATCTGGATCAGTACAGCTATGGACAAGTAGACTTCAGAATTATTTTCTAAATTCATATCTGAGCCACATAGGAAAATTGGCCTAGAAGATTTGGAAGCCATAATCTGATTTGACAAGTAGGATAATTTTCTGGAGAAACACCCACCGGTTCACATTTTCAACTCTAAATCGTTGAGTTGTCTCCAATCTAAAGCACACACAGAGACTGAGGCCACATTTGGCATGGAGAAGATGGTCATGCAGCTGCTGGCTGAGGAAGCAGAGACCCTCTGCAACCTTTCCTCACCAGTGCCATCCACCACTCCACCATCTACCACTCCAGCCCTGCTTAGAGGTGGGAAGACGCTAGCTGTGACTTCCCCACCATGCTCCAAGGGTATCATAGAGGCTTTTAATTCTTAGAGTCTTTGAAAATCTTGCCTTCACTGCCTAGGATGTCTTCTCTTTTCTTCTATAACTGTATGCTCACTCTATTCATCTTTCAAGATCCTGATAAAATTGCTTGGGATCAAAGAATTATCCCAAACTCCTGCAGGAACTTAACTGCCACACCTCATTCACTTCTCTTGCCTAGCCAGGCAGCAAGCGCTTTAATATGGATCTGACCTCCGCATAGTAACATGACCTGTTTTAGGAAAGTTAGGTAACTTTTCACTCTCAGGTCCTCTTCCATAAGATGGGTCTGATGAGGGGACTGATCATATAGAACTGTGGTGACAATTTAATAAGATAAAGAATATTAGAGCCTGTGCCTTGTAGTTAGAACAGAGGAGGAAAACAAAGCAGATCTTTGTTACACTGGAGAGATCTTTGTTGTACTAGGGGCCTCAGAGGGGAAGGAATTCCATCCCACATATTCTTGAGCCTTGAGTTTCCTACGCAGCTTGACCCAGGCTTGCTGTGAAAAGAACGTGAGAGGGCTAATTAACATGAGGAGGCTGAAGGGAATTCCGGACTGACTGCTTAAGCAAGACAACATTGTACCTCAGTGATTGCAAATAGTCCAGGGGAGATGTGAATGACTGTTGGAGTCCAAGCAGCATAGGTCTTGCGTTGAAGAAGAGAATATGTCTGTGGCTTGCTTTCCAAAATTTAGCTAGTCATCAGGAAGAGGGCGGATTATTTTGGGTTACTGCTTGTAGCTATTGCTTATCTCATGTTCACCCACAATTTTGTCTTTTTATACTACATCTCCTAAGAATACCTTGTGTATCAAACATTACTTCTATTTTCTACATGTATTTTGCTTCAACAAAATTGTAAAGATATGACATGGATTTTCTTAATATAAATATAATCCTGTTAATACAAGGCTGTGGCAGGGGGGTAGGGTGGAGAGACAGAGAGACACGGGAGGGTGGCAGGGAAAGGCTATCTTTTTCCCAGCAAGAAGGCAGATATCAGTGCATCCTTTTAACAGCTGTGGTCACATGGCTGCCCAATAATGGAATAGGACCGTATACCTGAATATGTCTCATCTATACTTTGTATTTTCCCGTGTGTTAGGAAGATCACAATACTAAACTCATAATTGGGGCGACCCCTGTTGGTCAGCGGAGGTACTGAGAAGTAGTTAGAGGGCTGTGGAGGCAGAGGAAGGCAGGCAGTGAAGGATTCCCCTCCGCAGTGATGACTGGCTTCAGCGTTGTCTGGGCCTCCAGCTTCCAGCTACTACCCAGGCTGGCTGCCTTCTCTCCAATCTCCCTTAGCTGTACTGATGTATAGGACATAAATTAAAGGAATCCCACGCTATTATTCTTTCCCCATTGGTACCAAATGGTTTTAAAATAGCACTTAATAGTTTAAAAACTTTAGTTAGAAACTGTCAACTTTGTGATTTTTTTCTTTTTTTTTTTTGGTACCAGGAATTGAACTCATGACCTCAGACTTGCCAGGCAAACACTTATACCACTGAGCTATATCCCCAGCCCAAAACTGTCACCTTTTAATGCTGTATTCACTAAACAAACATTTTGGGGTGCCACGTGCAGCACTAAATAAACGAAGATAAATAAGCTAGAGGCGCCTCCCACTTTTAGAGAGCTCCGAGCCTATGGGAACCACCCGACTCACAGCATCACTTGAGAGTGGGGATACACACCCACGGGACCGATGACAGAGCGAATTCACTTAGCGAAGGAGAACGAGCTGGAGTCCAAGGTTACAGGTCTCCGCTGTGGCGCACCACGGGCCACTCCAGGAAAGAGGACCGCGGTGAACGGGAAGGACAGGTCTTACAGATAAACCCAGCAGCTGCCTTTAAAGGAGCAGCAAAGATCTCAGGTTCTTTATGGAAGAGGGAGCGAAGAATGATGAACAGGAGGGAGGCGGATTACTGCCCTTGACTGCAGCTCTCCCCTCTCTCCGAAGCGCCCTTCACGTTCTGGCTGCCTTTCAAACTCTAGGAAACGCTCTGGAATTCCAAGCCGGGAGGGGTTTCCTTTGCAGGCCTGTCTGTTATAACTTTACGAGAAACTGTTCAAAACTTCCTCTTGTCAGCTGAAACCACAGAAATTTGAATGAATTTAATATTCACTAAACAGTTAAACCTTTTTTTTGATTCACAGTTTTTATATTATTACTCAGCTTTTAGAGTAAGGCAAAGAAGCCAGGGACGAGTTTGAATACTACACACACACTCAAACACACTCACAAACTAACAGACACACACACTCACACACGTGCACTCACAAACACACAGTCTCTCTCTCTCTCTCTCACACACACACACACACACACACACACACGCACTAACATGACATATACTTTTTACTCTTTGGGGGAGAGAGGGAGTAAAAAGGCCCCCAAGACAGCCTGCCAGTGAATACAAAGAAGCCTTGTCAGTGGGATGTGCTGGGGCTTCTCAGCCTTGAGAGAAGCAGAGAGTGCCCGGTTACTGTTGCTAGCGGAACCCTCCAAGCTCACTATTATTATTATTTTTTTTTTTTTTTAGTTTCTAGGGTTTGAGGATCACAGCTCTGTCAACCGAGTGGCACTGTATGCTTTTCCTTCTGCATGAGGTAAAATCACAAATAATATTGACTACGGTAGAAATGTGCTGAATATAAAATCCTAATGTGACACACCTAGATCAGAGGAGGCATTCAGTAAATAACTGCCACATGCAGGAGCGGATGAAGATTATTTGGAGGCGTAGAAGAAACAAGGTCTCCGTGCACTCTTGGTCTGGGTGGCTCGAGTCTTGGAATATTCAGAGACACAGGGCTGTGTGCTCACCATGGAGCTCACTGCTAACTGCATAGATCAGGACCTCCCCCCCTTGCTGAGCCATACACATCATCACTGGGAGGCTGTTCTCCCAGTGAGAGAGGCTGAGGCAGGGAAAAAACTGTTCAAAAGAAAAGACAGAGTTCTTTGGAGGAGCTCTGCCTTAGTATTCAAACTACTGCCGGGGAAGTGCACCCCACAAAACAAAATGAGATTTGGGGCAATGTTACAGATATCCAAAGCAGGCGATCCATGTCCCAATTCAGTTGTGCCGTCTTCATTTTGACAGTGATTAGAGCTTACTGGAGCCAGAGTTTTACCCACATAGATTGCCTCTGCTTTTCCGACGTGGGAGTTACCTGCGGACAGAAGGCTGGTGGGAGGAGAAGGAGAGTTTGAGGGAGAAGCAGAAGAACAGGAGAGGAAAGGGAGCCCTGGGATTTGTGGCATAAAATAATTTCTTAAAGTATTTTTGCAGTTTTGAGATTGGGGCATGAAATACATGTTTAGAGTAGGTGAAAGTCTCACATTTTAAGGGTCCAGCTCATTGACCTTTTGTGTGTTCACAGCTGTGTAATCACCATTTAAATTAAGACAGAAAAAATTTCCAACACCTTAAAAAGTTCCTCTCTGTCCCTTCTCACCCGTATGTGCTATTGTACCTTATCACAGTTGGGGTTACAATGAATGAAAGTGGTTCTAGGCATCTCTGTGCATGGTTCTCAGGGAACTTCATTTCTCTTGAGTGTAAACTTAGGAATGGAGTTGCTGGTCAAGCTGGCAACAAACTTCTTTAGTAGATACTGCCAGCAGCTATTTCTAAAAGCATTCAGCCAATTCACATACATGAACAAGTAGAAATATATGAGTTTCAGCTATATCCCAAACTTAGCAAAACTTGGTTTTATAAATTTAGCCAATCTAATGAGTACACAGGAGTAACTCACTGTCCTTTCAGTTTACATTTTCTTGATAAATGGTCTATGAAAAGCCTGCTCTAGGTTTTTTTTTTTTTCACATTTAAAGTGGTTACTTGTCTTTTGTTATTATTTATTTATTTTTGGTGCTGGAAATCAAACTCAGGACTTTGTACTTGCCAGGCAGGCACCATATCACTGAGCCTAATATCCCCAGCCCCTGTCTTTTGTTATTAATTTTTTCTTTTGTTTTTTTTTGAGAGAAGGATTCACTCTGCAGTTCCAGCTGCCCTTGAACTCACTATGTAGCCCAGGCGGGCCTCAAACTTACAGTGATCCTCCTGCCTCAGCCTCCTATGTTCTGGGAGTATAGGTGTGCCCCACCCTACCCAGCCTGTTATTAATTTTTAAAGGTTCTTAATATATTATTAACATGAGTCCTTTGTCCAGTGTAACACAGTGTTTTTTTTTAAAGAGAAAAAATAAAACTAAAAAAGTTTCAAAACAGGTTAGTAGGAGAATTATAATAATCAATGCACTACATATTGTTGTTTTTGTAGTAGTTATTCAGAGTACAAGATACAAACATGTATTGTCCAAACAATATTAGTACAAATCTTTCTTCTTAATGAACTAAGGGAAAATAGCTATATAACTATCATGTGTGTGTGTGTGTGTGTGTGTGTGTGTGTGTGTGTATTTATATTTATATATTTAATTTTCTTTCCTTCCTTTCCCCTTTTCTCCTTAATAGTTTGTCTTTTCTTTTGAACAGTTTTTTTTCCCAATTCACAATATCTATTGTACAGTTTGGTCTTATTTATTTATTCATGTTTTCACACTAGTGAGACAGTATGATGTTTACACATGTGGCTCTGATTTATTTCACTCATCAGTATGATCTCAAGTTGTATAACTTTATCTATAAAAATTTCCAATTTATCTTTCTTTATAGCTGAGTAGTACTCCATTGTATAAAAATACTGTATCTCTTTAATGCACTCCTCAGTTGGTGGGCATTTCAGTTGTTTTCAAGATTTTGCTATGACAAATTGTGCTGCTATAAACCTGAGTGCACATATATCACTGTGGTATGATGTTTTTAATTCTTCTGGGAAGATACCCAGAAGGGGAAAAGCTTGGTCAAATGGAACCTCTAATCCTTGTGCTGCTATAAACCTGAGTGCACATATATCACTGTGGTATGATGTTTTTAATTCTTCTGGGAAGATACCCAGAAGGGGAAAAGCTGGGTCAAATGGAACCTCTAATCCTTGTGCTGCTATAAACCTGAGTGCACATATATCACTGTGGTATGATGTTTTTAATTCTTGTGGGAAGATACCCAGAAGGGGAAAAGCTGGGTCAAATGGAACCTCTAATCCTAGATTTTTAAAGTAATCTCCACACTGATTTTCACAGTGGTTGCACCAGTCTACACTTGAACAAACAGTGGAGAAGAGTTCCTTTTTCCTCATAACCCTGCCAGCATTTATTATTAGTTGATTTTCTGATGATAGCCATTATTTCAGGAGTGAGATGGAATCTTAGTGTTGTTCTAATTTATATCTCTGGTATGACCTATGATGTTGAACATTTTTTTCATGTGTTTATTTGCCATTTGTATTTCTTCATGTAAGAAATACGTATTCATCTCAGATGCCTATTTTTGGATTGGGTCTTTGAATTTTGGAGGCTTGATTTTCTTTTAATTCTTTATATGTTCTATAAAGAAGTCCTTTGTCTAAGGGACAACTGGCTATAATCTTTCTGACTCTGTGGGTTGTCTTTTCACTTTGTTGATGATTTCTTTTGTTCCACAAAAGCTTTTTAATAGGATGAGATCCCATTTGATGATTCCTTGTAGTATTTACCTTGTAGCCTGGGTTTTGTTCATGAAGTCTCTGCCTATACCTATGTCTTTGAGATTTCTTCCTATATTTTTCTTCCAGTAAATTTAGTGTTTCTAATTTAATATTTAGATTTTTGATCCATTTTGACTTTAGAGCATAGTGATAGACATGGGCCTAGTTTTAGTCTCTAGCATGTGGGAAACTAGTTTCTCTAGCATCATTTATTAAAGAGATTATCTATCTTCCAGTGGACATGTTTGGCTCTTCTGTCAAAGACAAGCGGCTGAGTGTGTTTGGAGTTGTATCTGAATCTTGTATTCTATTCTACTGATCCTCAAGTCTGGTTTTGGCCAATACCATGTTGATTTTTATCACAGCAGCTTTGTAGTATAGTTTCAGGTCTGAGATTGTGATTGCTCCTGACTTGTCTCTGTTGCCCAGAATTACTTTTGCTTTTCTAGGTCTCCTCTGGCTCTAAATGAATTTTAACAATTTTATATGGCCTCTTCCATTTTTCTTTTTACTTCTGCTGTTATCATTTCAAAGAATTCCATTGCTTTGTGTTCTGGTCTTCTCCTGTGTGGGCTGGGTGTTTGGGACTGCATTTTGCTTCATCTTTTCAGATCTGTGAGGAATGCTAATGGTATTTTTGATTGAGATTGCATTTAATTTGTATAGCAGTTTTGGGGGTATGATCATTTTCACTATGTTGGCTCTTCCTATCAAAGAGCAAGGGCTATCCTTCCACTTTCTTATATCCTCTTCAATCACCTTTTTTAGGGTACTGTAATTGTCACTGTACAGATCTTTTACATCCTTTGTTAAATTGATTCCTAAATATTTCATTTTTGGGGTGCTATTTTGAAGGGTGTGGTTTCCCTAATTTTTCTTTTTGTGAATTTGTCATTTGTGTGCTGGAGGACTATTCATTTCTGAGTGCTGACTTTGTATCCTGCTATGCTACTGATATTAAATCTACAAGTTTTTTGGTGGAGTTTTTGATATCTTCTATGTAGAGTATCATGTTATCTGCCAATAATGATAATTTAACTTCTTCCTTTCCTATCTTTATTTCTTTTATTTATTTTTTTTCATGTCTAATTGCTCTGGCTAATGTTTCCAGAACTTCATTGAGTAGGAGTAGTGATTACAGACATCCTTGCCTTGTTCCTAATTTTAGAGTGAAAGCTTTCAGTTTTTGACCATTTAATATGATGTGAGCTATTGGTTTGTCAAGGATGGCTTTTATAAGGTTGAGGTAAAGACCATCTATTCCAATTTTCTCTAGGGTTTTCATCATGAATGAGTGTTGGACTTTGTTAAGTACTTTTTTTGCATCTTTTGAGGTGATCATGCGAATTTGTCTTTGCTTCTGTTAACTGGGTGTATTACATTTGTTGATTTGTGTGTGTTGAGCTGTCCTTGTCTTCCTGGGATGAATCCTACTTGGCCATGCTGTATAATCTGATAATTTGCTGCATTCTATTTGCTAGTATCTTACTAAGGATTTTTGCATCTATGTTCCTTAGGGTAATTGGGCTGTAGTTTTCTCTTTTTTGCTCGTGTTCTTCTCTGATTTTGGAATCAAGCTAATACTTCTTTCCAGGAATGATTTTGGAAGTACTGTTTTCTTTGCAACTTCTTTAAGATTTTCAGCATTAGTAGCATTAGTTCTTCTCTAAATTTCTTGTAGAACGATTGTTTTGTTTATGTCTCTGTGTTTGTTAATATGTTTTAGTTCTTTTATCTTTAACATAAAAAAAAGAATTCAACTGTGAACCCATCAGGGCCTGGGCATTTTTTGGTTGGTAAAATTTTGATTAAATTTTGAGTTTCATTGGCTGTTATCAGATGATTTACAATTTTTATAACTTCTTCGTCTACTTTTGGCAATCCGATTGTATCTAGGATCTGTCCACTTTTTCTGTGCCTCCCATTTTACTAGAATATAGATTTTCATAGTAGGTGTTGATGATCTCCTGGATATGTGTGGGATCCATTTTGATTTCCCCCTTCGTAATTGCTTGAATTTCTTTCTTTCTTCTGTTCATGGGATTGGCTAATAGCTTATCAATTACCATTTTTTTATTCAGTTTGTGAATTTGGGGGGCCTGACTTTTTAAATTCTTTATATGTTCCAAATAGAAGTTCTTTGTCCAAGGGATACTTGGCTATAATTTTTCCCAATTTGTGGGTTTTCTATTTACTCTGATATTGATTTCTTTAGATGTGCAAAAACCTTTCAATAAGATCAAATCCAAGTTGTTGATTTTTGGAAGAATTTGCCATGTAGTTGTATCCTGCATTACTGTCCTTCAAATTTAATGGAGAAATAAAATATTCCCATGGCAAGGAACAACTGAAGAACTTCATGAGTGCCAAATCAACTCTACAAAGAATACTAAAAGATATTCTAGAAAGAGACAAAAATGACCACAATTTCAAAAACAACAATGGAAATGAACCACCAAATTCAGCAAGCAATTAAACTGAGAGAAAAAGTAGGAAACCAACAGCAGTTAAATAACGTAACAAAGATAAGCCAACACATATCAGTTATAACCATTAATGTAAATGGCCTCAATTTTGTCTATGTTTGACATTCATGGTTTCCATTGATTTCCTGAGCTCCCCTATTTGTTTATCTGTGTCTGCTTTGATGTCTTTTATTTTGATAGTCATTTATTTTAGCACCTCCAAGATTATTTTTATATGGCCTCTTCCATTTTTCTTTTTACTTCTGCTGTTATCATTTCAAAGAGTTCCATTGCTTTGTGTTCTGGTCTTCTCCTGTGTGGGCTGGGTGTTTGGGACTGCATTTTGCTTCATCTTGTCATTTACTATTTTATTTTGTTTACTGTCTTGATGCTTGTAGATTTCTTATATTAGATAGCCTTATCACTGGTGCAGAGGCTTTCCTAGGAATTCTTTCTTCCAATGTCTTGTAGATGTAGGTGATTCTTGGTCTTTATGCCTATCCCAAGAACTTACCCTTACAATATATTAAGTATGAGGAATTGTTATCTGTTTGAGTTAGGGCCCATTGCTTTAGTACTGATGTATGGTGATGGTTATGATCACTTACAATTGCAGTGTTGTCATATGGGTGGAAAAACTAGTTATAGTATGTATGACATTCTGATTAATGTAGTTTAATTTGCAATAACAATAGACTCAACTACAGCCTGGCTACTGAGAAGCTTATTAGCCTGGTATCTATAACCATAAGAGGAAGGGCTATAGAAATATAATATAAGAAATATAGTCCAACTTATACCAGGAACTTGTATACAATGATTTTCCACTTAGTGGAGTGATTTTATCCTGTTGTGGGCAAGTTTTAGATGATGGGGTAGGACAGAGAGATGAGTGAGGTTAAATATAGTAAGAGCAAGGTTGGAGGGCATAAGATGTTCATCCTGGCTTTGCATAATTGTAGGACTCAGGCAGGAAGGATTGTAAGAGAAGGCCTAGGAGCTTTGAAGTGAACCAGAAAGAAAAGAGACAATATTTATTTGCATAAATGTCATAAATTCATATGAGATAGCTGACAAAAGAGAGGAAGAGAATGAGTAGAATAAAACAAAAAGAAACGTTAATCACATGTTGGCTCATATTGCTAAGTTGATGTGATATCTCTGTGCTTCTAGTTCTGCCTGTCCATGATGTGTGTCATAGCCAGGGTCCCACTGTGTTGCTGGCATTACCAAAGGTCTCCAGGCTCTGAGTCCTGCCAGTAGATGAAGGGATCAATGGATCTCAGCTAGATCTTTTCTCTCCAGCTGTGCATTTCCAGGTCAGTGATGGAAGGGAGGAGCAGAACTCACACTCCTTTTGTCAGCAGCCACTATCTAGATAATAGAGGAAGGGAGGAACTGAACTCAGTGACCTCCTAGGTCAAAACTCTTGTATCCTGTTTAACAAGTATTAGCTAAGTTAATGTTCCTATCTTAATGTTCATTTATTTCCTAGAAGTTATTTGTTTTATCTTTCAAATTTGGTATGTATTCCAGCTGTAATTAATTTTGTATATTTTATGAGATAATGTTAAGATCTACTTTTGACTATACAGGTATCCAATAGGTTTTCTCTGAACTGATTGGAATTGTTGTTAAAATCAGATGACCCTGTGTGTGTGGTTGTGTTTATGAACTCTGTTTTCTGTTTCACACCCAATTTGTCCAATCTTTAACCAATATATTTGCTGTATGAATAATTGTAACTTCTTAGTAGGTCTCAAAATTGGATAAGACTTCTAGTTTCTAAATGACAAGTATGTTGATTTTTTCTTTTTTGGTACTGGGAATTGAACTCAGAGCCTCTGTGCTTGCCAGGCAGGTGCTGTGGCACTGAGCTACATCCTTGGGTCCAAGAGTTCTAGTTTGTTTCTACAAAATTTATTTGTTCTAGGTCCTTTACATTTCTATATGCTTCATAATCATCTTGATTATTTCAATAACAACAAAAACAAACAAACAATTTCACATACTTTGATATTTCACTAAATGTGTAAGGTTTGGAGAGTATGTTTTAGCGGCATTTAATCTTTAAAACTATTAATATGTTGTACATATCAATTTATTTAAGTCTTTAATAGTTTCCAAATTCTAGTGTGGAAGTCTTGGACATCATAATTATCTATAATTTGACACTTTTATACAATTGTAAATATTACTTTTTAAGTTTCTCCATTTTCGATGTTCATATATAGAAATAGAACTATCATGTATGCTGTGGACTAGCAGGGACCTGTGTCCATGCCTGGAGGGCCAAGAAGTGACCTCCAACCCCCAGTAGATGCTGTAGTTCATTTGAGAGCTATGCCCAATGCCAGGAGATTTGAGAATTGAGCCCCCAGTCCTCATGCTAGCCACAGCACAGGGCAACAGAGTTGACAACCAACAGACTGAGCTGATTGAAGCAGAGATTAACACTCAGGAGAGTCTCACTTCAAGACTGTTGTGATACACTTCCACAGAGACTGAGAGCCTTGGGGGATAGGACTGGAGCTGTAGAAACAAAGAGGAGTCTCCTGGGATCCCATGGGCAACCTGGGCTCAAACCAGGGAAATCACAGGGCCTTTATTCTGTTGTGCAAGGGCCAGGTTGATGAGAGCAATTATCAGAAGAGCCAGTCTTGAAGAAGAAGATGCTTGATCTAGTGGTATGGTTAAGCTCTGACCCTGCTGCCAACACTGAGAAGAAACCAGTGCTCTGAATTACAGTAAGGGCAGCCTAACTGTCTTCTCCAAAATCAGAACCCTCTTTGTTTTGGTAAGGCTATTCCTGAGTGCGCCCTAGAGCCTGTCAGCGTCCAGCTGATGTTTGATGCCACTGTTGCCACAGAAATTACTACCATAGACAGGGTAACATAGTAATAGCTGGCAACTGGTTTTCTCCCTGTGCCAATACCTGTATTATCTGGACAGTCATAAAAGTACTGTGGCTTCTTCCTGACAAACAGAGAACTGGGTCAAAGAATTGGCAAAGCCCAGCATAAAAATAAACAAACAAATAACAGAAACATGAAAAGACAAGGCAGTAAAGTGCCCCCAATTACTGCAAACTCCCTCAAAATCAGTGCAGGAGACAACAAGGGGTGGAAAATCATAAGATATACAATAGGTCTGAAAGGATTCCAGTGGAGGTAGAACAGTTCTACCAGGTGCTTAGCAAATTTAAAGAAGATACAATAAATCACATAATGACTGTAATGAAACAAATGATTGGCAAGTCTAGAGAAGACACTAATTAACAATTAGAGGAACTAAAGAAGGAGATACAAAGCATGAATACCCAGCATAGAAAAGAATGGGAGTTTATAAGAAAATTCCAAACAGAAACCCAGGAGGTTAAAAGTATAACTGAAAGTCTGGGCAGCCAAAGTGACCAATGTGAATATAGAGTGTCATACCTACAGGACAGTGCTGTGATTAATGATCAGTTAATGAGAGATACCTTCAAAAGAACAAGGGAACATGAAAAATGAATCCAACAGCTCCTAGATGATTCAAAGAGATCTAATATAGTAGTAATTGAAATTAGTGAAGAATTGGAAGACAGGAAAATGCATAAAAAATCTGGTTACACAAGTAATAGCAGAACTTTTTCCAAACATGAAAAAAGGATTTAACATATAGATAGGTGAAGCATATAGAATCCTGAATAGACATGATCAGAAGAAAATATTCCACATCAAATAATAATTAACGTCATAGAAATAAAATGCAAGAACAGAAACTTAAAGTCTTCTAGAGATTTCTCAGCACAAGCCTTAAAGGCAAGGAAAGCATGAATTGAAGTGTTTCAAGCTCTTAAAGAAAACAACTTCCAACCAAGATTATTATAACTTGCAAAATTACTTTTGAAGGGCTGGGGATATAGCTCAGTGGAATAAGCGCTTGCCTAGCTAAGCGCAGGGTCCTGAGTTCGATCCCCAGTACCGCAAAAAAAAAAAAAAAAAAAAAAAAAAAAAAAAAAAAAAAAAAAAAAAAAAAAAAAAAAAAAAAAAAAACAAAATTACTTTTGAAAATTGATGGAGAAATATGAACTTCCACGATAAAGAAAACCTAAAGAAATTCACAACCACCATGCCAACACTCCAAAAAGTTCTCAAGGCTGTCCTGAAAGGAGATAATGAAGCTACAAATGCAAAATGATCCAATTAAATGAATTTATCAGGTAAGGAAAGTAATAAGAGGGCAAATAAACAAAGCAGTAACAGGAAATTGACAGATAAAATGACAGGTATAGGTCAATATCCACCCATGGTACTGTATCAAACCGACTAAACTCACAAATCAAAGGACAAAGATTAGCAGAATGGATCAAGAAACAAAATCCAGCAATATACTGTATACAAGAAATACATTTAACACAAAAAGAAACTCATAGACTATAAATCAAAGGAGGGAAATCATTATATCACATAACAGGAACCCGAAACTGATCTAGAGTAGCTATCCTATTTTCAGACCAACTAGATTTTAAGCTAAAGCTGATTAAAAGAGACAAAGAAGTACATTACATATTGGTTAACAGAATATTCAACAGATACCAGTTACAAAATATATGCAGCAAACCACAGTGCATCCAGCTTCATGAAGCAGATGCTAATGGACATAATAAATCAGATAAATATCAATAGAAGTATAATGGTAGATTTTAATACCCCACTAGAAAGATCAACTAAAGAAAAATTCAACAAAGAAATATCACAGTTGAACCAAATCCTCAAACAAATGGACCTAAGAGATATATACATAAGTGTTCCACCCCAGGACAGTAGAACACATTCTTTCTGTCTACACATGGTTTTTTCCCCAAAATAGACCACATACTAGTTCTAATAAAGCATGCCTAAGTAAATGCAAAAGAAATAAAATTTTACCTTGATTATCATCAGATCACAGTGCAAGGAAACCTGAAATAAATGGCAATAGAAACTATGCAAAGACATGGAAATTAAGCAATACACGCTTGAAAAATCAATGGATCACAGAGGAGATTAAGGAAAAAATAAGACAGTTCCTAGAATTAAATGATAATAACAATACAACACCAAAACTTATGGGACACAATGAAAGCAGTCCTCGGAGGAAAGTTTATAACAGTGAGTGCTCACATCAGTAAAATGAAACGAAACCTAATAAACTAGTGATGCATCTTAAGGCCTTAGGAAAACAAGAACAACACAAAGCTAGAGATTGTACAAGGAAGGGAATTATAAAGAACAGAGCAGAAATTAATGAAATGGAGACTAAAATATACAAAGATTCAATGAATCAGAGTTGTCTTTTGGAAGAATTAAGTAAAATGTACAAACCCTTAGCCACTCTTAACAAAAAGAAAACAAAATACACCAATTAATGTAATTAGATATGCAAAAGCTGAAGTTGCAATAGATACCACCAAAATTAGAAAATTATTAGCAACTACTTCACAAACATACATGTCCGACAAATGAAGCTCAGAAGAAAATCCAGGGTATTTATAAATTACCAAAACTGAACCAAAAATACCTTAAAAATCTTAGACAATCCAACGGTAGACAATAAAATTGAAGCATTAAAAAAAAAGAAACACTACCAGCTAAGGAAATCACAGACCTGATGGATCCACATCCTAATTCTACAAGAGCTTCATAGAAGATCTAACACCAAAACTTAAACTTTTTCATGAATTGAGATGGAAAGAATACTTCCAAAATCAGTCTCAATAACTAAAATTATCCTGATCGCAAAACCAAACAAGATCCAACCAAAACAGAGAACTATAGGCCATTTTCTCCAGTGGACATAGATGCAAAAATCCTTAATGAGATAGTGGCAAACACAATGTGACAAATCATCAAAAAGATTACACACCATGACCAAGCAAGCTTCATCTCAGGGATGCAAGGATGACTGAAAATACACAAATCAATAAACATAAATCATCACATAAATAAAAGCGATGACAAAAATCACACAATCATGTTAACAGATGTAGAAGAAGCTTTTGAAAAATCATACATCTATTTATGGTAAAAACTCTAAAGAAACTATGAGTAGAACTCTATATTAACCCGATAAAAACCACTACCAACTGATTGCCAATATCATATTAAATGGGGGAAAGCTGAAAACCTTTCTTACAAAATCCAGAACAAGTCAAGAATGTCTTTTATCACCATTCCTGTTGGACATAGTCCTTGAGACATTCTCCAGAGCAATCAGGCAAGAGAAAGAAATAAAAGAGTTATGTATAGGGAAGGATGAAAAGTATTACTTGCAGATGACATGATCCTTTACTTACAAGAGCCAATAAACTCCATCAAAAGACTCCTACAATTTATAACAAAATTCAACAGTGTAGCAGGATACCAAAATAAACATAAAGAAATCAAAACATTCTCCTACACTAATAATGAACTCACTGTAAAATAATTAGTAAAACAATATTTACAATAGTAACAAAAATTAAATACTTAGCTATTAACCTGAAGAAGTGAGAGACCTTTAAATGAAAATTACACTGGACTGAAATAAGAAAAGTTGAAGAAGACATCAGAAACTGGAAAAATATCCTGTTCCTGGATAGACAGAACCTACATAATAAAAATGCTTATACTCCCAAAACTGATTACAATTTTAATATAATCCCAATAATAAAATACCAGTGACATTTCTTACAGAACTAGAAAAAACAATCTTGAAATTAATACAGGATAAGAACTGACCCAGAATAGGAAAAGCAATGCTGGGCAAAAAATCAAAGTAGGTGGCATCATTATCGCACTTTTGACATTGTAGTATAAAGCTACAATGATTAAAACAGTGTGATACTGGCATATAAGCACACATGTGGACCCGTGGAACTGAACAGAAGAAGCAGACACAACCCCAGGCAATACAGGTGTTTGGTCTTGACAAAAAGAGTCAAAAATATACACTGGAGGAAAGATGGACTCTTTAATAAATGGTGCTGGGAAAATCAGATATGCATATGTGGAAGAGTGAGTCTAGACCTATATATTTCTTCATGTATTACACTAAAATCAAAATAGATCAAAGATGTAAATATTAAATCAGAAATACTTAACCTCCTCAAAGATTAGATAAAAATGTTGAAGATATAGGTGTAGGCAAAGACTCTCTGAACATAACCCAAATAGCACAAGAAATATCTAGAATCAACAAATGGGGTTATATCAAATTAAAAAGCTTTTGCACAAGGGAAACAATGAACAGTGAAGAAATAATCTACAGAATGGAAAAGATTATGCCAGTTATTCCTCAGGCAGAAGACTAGTAGGGAGGTGAAGAAATGTTGAAGGGAGTGGAGGGAATGGGGAAAAAATAATCAAGATATATCATGTACAGGCACACATTCATAAGGGTTAAATGTACCTATATCTAAAATGTACCAATAAATGTATTTAATTAAAAAAGAATATAAAAAACTCAAAATTTTAGACCACCTTCAAATAAAAGACCCATTCAAAAAATGGGGAACAGGAGTAAATAGATACTTTCCAGAGAAGTGCACATGACACAACGTTCATTGTCATTGGCCTTCAGAGAAATGAAGTTAAAACTATATTGAGATAACACCTTCTCCCAGAAAGAATGGGTATCATAAAAACTTCTAATAATAACAAATGCTAGCAAGGATGTGGGGGTAAAAAGGAATTCTACTACATTGTTGGTGGGAGACTAAGATAGTACAACCATTAGAGAAATCAGTATAAAGATTCCTCAAAAATCTTAAACTAGAAATCCCATTTGACCCCGGTATCCGTTTTCTATGTATCTTCCCAAAGACTTAAGATAATACTACAGGAATATATGCATAACCACATTTATAGCAGCACAATTTATTACAGCTAGATTTTTGAAATAATATAAACAGATGAATGGATAAGGAAAATGTGGTATTTATACCCAGTGGAGCACTCTGTTGCCATAAAAATAATCTCCAGGCATTCCCAGATAAATTGATGCAACTTGAGAGCATAATCTGAAGTGAAATAAGTCAGACATGCAAGCTTAAATATCACATGATTTCTTTCATATGAGAAGCATAAAAAAATAAGAGAAATAAATAAGAAATAGGAAAAAGTTCATATACTTCCTCAAATTACAAATTTCATTAAG
>PVLD010019549.1:0-36119 GCA_004027595.1 Dinomys branickii
GGAAGGAATAGGCCCAGTCCAGGAATCTCTGGCCTTGGTGATTTCTGTCTGTTGGGTCTTCCCGGAGAAAACCTTGCTCATTGCCAGGGGCATGCATGTAATTCCAGCTACCTGGGAGGCTGAGAAAGAAGGATCTCAAGTTTGAAGCCATCCTGGGCCATTTAGTGAGACTTTCACAATGAAAAACTGGGGGTGTAGCTCACTGGTAGAGCACCCCGGAGTTCAGCCTCCAGTTTGAGAGAAAGATGGAGGGAGGGGGAGGGGGGGGGGGAACAAGGAGGAAGGGAGAGAGCATGTCTTGCTCTTGGTGGGGTGGTGTTGGCCACAAGTGTTGACTCCTGCTTATCCTTCTAGTCCTGTTTTGCATACTATTTCTGAACTTCTTAGCCTTCTGAATTTCACTGCCCCTTAGTTATTTGTACGTGTACTATTGCATGGTGGTAAAAAATGTAGACTCCAAGCTTAAGTCTGTATTTCCTTTCCCAGGTTTCCAGAGGAGCCAGTATGTGCAAGATACAGCCTGTACTCTAGTGTAAGCTCTGTACTGTTCTGACAGTGCCTGGCACCCAGTGTTTAGTGCATGTTAGTTGAACCAGTGAAGGGTTTTCACCAAAAGAAAAAGAGAAACAGGAGGAGGACTTGGCTTGTGCAGGGGGCCCGATGCTCCCTGCTGCTGGGCCCTCTCCACATCACACCATTAGCTTCAGAAGGATCGGTCAGTCCACCACGAGGGATCTGGTGTTGGTGAACCCCATTCCCTGTCACTGCCCTGTAGCTGGGCTTCTGGAGCCTGTGTCTGGGTCATTCGGAAAGGGGACCTCAGAGGGAAGGAGTTTGTGGAGTGCCCTGCCTAGGGATCTGCCAGCCCAGGCATTTCCATTGTGCAGTCCAGGTTGGCACCTTTCCCGCGTGTGTGCGTGCACCGGAGCCAGTGCAGAAGCAGCTCAGGGCCTCCATCCTTCCCTGACTCACTGTGGGCCGCAGGAAGTGCAGCCAGAGTTTGCACTCAGGAGGAATTGCTTCTGCACATTATAGAGCCCCGGACTGTGTGGAGCTGAAGGAAATCACGCTCTGGGCTGGGGCTGAGGGGCATATGCTGAAATCCCCAGTTCTTACTAAGATGTCTGCATTTGCATGCAGAACAACATTCAGGATACTCTGAGACTGTGAGCTCATTTTATGAATCAGAAGCATTACGGCATAACTTTGGTGTTGGAGACTGCTCTTTGGAATTCAAATCGCCCTCCCTCCACCCCAGCACGCACACACACACTTACTCTGGCTCTCACCGCTCACACAACTGGGAGCCATAACAGTTAG
Organism: Dinomys branickii; assembly: GCA_004027595.1. Taxonomy (NCBI): domain Eukaryota; kingdom Metazoa; phylum Chordata; class Mammalia; order Rodentia; family Dinomyidae; genus Dinomys; species Dinomys branickii. The sequence continues at coordinate 1,321 of PVLD010019549.1, forward strand.
TGGGGGATCAATTCAGATTCCAGAACCACACCCACTTCCATGCCCACACTCGGAGCCCCATTCCTGGGTGGTGTGTAGACAATCACGCTGGCAGTGCCGGCAGAGGAAGCGTAGGGGATGCCCGGGGTGAGGCCCGGACAGACACAGGTTCATGTTCCAGCTTCTCCTTTGCAGTGTGTTTTGGGGCACTGCTTAACTTCCTGAGCCTCAGTGCCTTCACCTGTGAGAGGAGGAGGTGGGTGGCACTTCGCAGGATGGCTGTGAAGGTTGAAGGTTGTGTAGGCCAGGTGGTTGCTATCATTTCAGTAGTCCAGGTCCAGTTCCTGTTGCCTTTTTACTCCTACCAGGGAAGAGAAAAAGAAGAGTGACCTGCTTGTGGTAGGAAAACAGTGTCCCAGGACTTGGACACTTGCACAGATGAATCTTACGAACCTTGTTTCTGACTCTCTAGGTGCTGTGCACAGCCGTGTGACCCACTGCCCCCTGGAGGTCCCAGCCCCTGGTGCCTTTGCAAGGCACTCAGTCCCTGTAGAGGAGGGTTAGGAGCTCAGGTTCCCAGAGATCAGATTGTGCTCTGGGGAGCCTCCCCACCTAGGCCCCAGGCTGAATTGCTCATGTGGGTGGGCTTGAGGAAGGCAGCTTTGTCAGCTAAGAAATCCCTAGGTCTTTGCGGCACCTGAAACCTCCCAGGGTGACCTCAGTGGAGGCAGGGGGAGGTAGGGTATGAGGGTAGGCAGGGATACCAGGTTATCAGGATATTATATAAGAAGGAAGTTGCCACATGGCAGAGAAGAGCTGAGGTTTTGCTGGGTGGGAATGGGAGCAGGGTCTCCCTGTAGGAAGGGACTGCTGGCTGTGGTTTGGGGGGGCCCGGTGGGGAGGAGAGGGACGGCGGAGCGGGGGGGGGGGCAGGGGGGGCTGTGACTTGCCATTCTTGTGCTTGCTCTGCCTGGAATGCAGCCTCTTGTTCTGGGTCGCTGGGAAAGGTGTTCCCCGTTCCTCTCCCTTCCTCCCTGGCCGTGGAGTGAGAGTGTTTTTTCCGAGCACCGCTTCTTCCTCTGGGAGTCTTAGCAGGAGAGGGGTGAGGCCAGGGTGAGGTCTATCCAGGCCAAATCTTGGTGAGAGGGCAGCACACCAGGCTTGCGGCCTGCAGGGGGTTCTCAGGCCACCCAACTTCTCTGGCAGTGCAGTCCAGAGTGGAAGGAATGTGGTAAGGGATTTTGTTCCTCAGCTTTCCTGGTAGTTGGGCAGACAGTGGCCTCAAAGGCAGCCCTCAGTTGCCAAAACTTGCCAGTTCTGTAGAATGGGAGGCCCCTGGAGTTCAGAAAAGAGCTGAGGAGGTGACTTGCAAGGTAGAGTGCTTGTGGGCTGGCTCTTCAGCCTCCTCCTCCCAGCTGGCAACACCTGGCCCTTCACCTGACCTTGCTCTGCCTCAGGCTCCAGCTGGCCACTGGCTGTAGTCCTGGGCTCCCTAACTCCTGGGAGCTGCCCAGAGCTGGAAAACACCCAGAGACATCTATTCCTGCTCCTTAGCTTTCAAAGAGGAAACCAGGCAGCTGTAAGTTGCCTTAGATTGCCAGAGAGCCACCACTTTCACCTTGGTGGGGGGACCGTGGAGAGAGGGGCTGGGCGTGTGTCCTGTCCAGGGTCGCTGCCTGTTTCACTGTGGAAGTCGGGAGGCTTGCTTCAGTACAGGAAGAGCCTGGAGGAATACTGTCTCAACTCCTGGGTGTGGCTCAGCTCTCAGCTGGCTCCATAGCTATTTATTTGTCTGTTTGTGTGCGTGCGTGCGTGCGTGCGTGCGTGCGTGCGTGTGTGTGTGTGTGTGTGTGTGTGTGAGAGAGAGAGAGAGTGTGTGTGTGTGAGAGAGAGAGAGAGAGAGTGTGTGTGTGAGAGAGAGAGAGAGAGAGAGTGTGTGTGTGTGTGTGTGTGTGTGTGTGTGTGTGTGTGAGTGAGTGAGATCTGTGGTTGGGAGGCTGGATCTGAGCAAAAGCAGAAGTACCCACACTATGTCAGCTATGCAGCGCACAGATTGGGCTTTACAGGGACAGTCTGGAGAGGAAGGACGGGCAGAGGCCCCTCCGCACCACGGCTGCCAGTGCTCTTTCTGTCCCTGCTGTAGGCCTGCACACTTGAGCATAAACAGCCCATCCATGTCGCTAGCAGCTGCCTGTCCTTGCTAGTGCTGGGCAGAAGAGGTGCCAAAAATAGCCAGCCTAGCGCTTCCACTTGTGGGACTGAACTGTGGTGGCCTGTGCTGCCTGCTTTCTGCAGGCCCTGGGTCCCTGCCCTCTCCTGCTCCGACTTCCTGTGGCCACCCTTTCCCGGCCTCCCGGCCGGGCCATCCTGCCTTCCCTTTTATTGCTGCTCTTAGAGTAAGTCCAGGAGGGTGGTGGCTCACCCGGGGGCCTGGGCGCTCTCCCAGTGATATCTGGGAAATGCTCTTGCCCCACTGTGTCCCTGAAGGCTCTGCTGACACAGCCAGGTCCAGAGGAGGCCTGTGCAGCATGTGCCTCGGACTTCTTGCCAGTCCTCTCTCTCCCGGGTCTCTAGACCAGATGCCCTTCTTGCTTACAGAGTCCAGCTCTGCTGTGGGACTTCCTGTCTTGTTCTGCTCTCAGCTAGCCAGCCCTGCTCTCAGCTAGCTTGGGGCTAGGCCATTAATTTTCTCTAGGTGTTAAAGACTGAAAATACTCCAGGTTGGCGGACACATGTCTATCATGCCTGCACTCTGGGAGGCTAAGGCAGGAGGATCACAAGTTCAAGCCCGGTCTGAGCAACTTAATGAGACTGTGTATTAAAATAAAAAAGGTCTAGGAATGTAACTCAGTGCAGAGGCCCTCGCTTTAGTCCTTGGTGTTGCCACCCCCCACCCCCACTTATTCTGATGCCTGGGCTGAGCTACCCGTGCTGAGCTAGTGAGGAGAGAAATCACATTTACTGAGGGTTTACTTTGTTTGTTTGTTTTTTTTTTTTCTTTTTTTTTTTTGCGGTACTGGGGATCGAACTCAGGACCCTGCGCTTGCTAGGCAGGCGCTTATTCCACTGAGCTATACCACATTTACTGAGGGTTTACTTTGTGCCAGGCACTTTGTGTTTGTATCTCTGCAGTCCCACAATAGCTGTTATGCGTGTGTACCCGTGAGGCACCCAGGGCTCACAGAGGCTCATGATGGGAGAAATGGCTTGCGCTCTGCCTGACCCTTCTCACCTCACTCCTCCAGGGACTGTTTTCCTTGCTTTACCCTTGCAGTGAAGTCCTGATGGCATTAATTTGGGCAGCCAGAAACCCAGCCTCGCGCCTCAAGGCCCTGCTGTGGAGGGCTCAGCTGTGGGTGTGGGGATTGCTGGGTCGGGGGAGTTGAAGGGTTTGCTTTAGGCCTTGCAGGGACCTTCCAGCTGGCTCCTGCTCCCCAAACGCACCCTCTGCAGTCCTGAGGACAGCTCTGGGGACCACAGGCTGGGGTAGATGGGATCTTGGGTTTCCCCTCTTAGCTGCTGGGTTTGACCCCAGGGCCCATCATTCCTGCTGGCTTGGCCCCGATCCCAGAGTGCCTAGTTAGTGTGTACTTGGGGCTTGGGCTGAATGCTCTGCTGGTGCCTGGTGTGTGTGTGTGCCAAAGGCCTCTGGGTGTATTTCAGGAACAATAAAGAATAAATCAACATGGGAGAAAAAGACCTTACAGCAGCTGCTCAGAGTCTGGAGAAATGCAAGGAATGTGCAAGCTTTTGGCAAAGGTCCTGGATCTTGACCAGGGCCTGAGAAAAGCCTGACTAACTTGATGGTCAGGCCAGTAAGACTGGCAGCTCCCTGTGCCCCGTCTGCAGCCCTCTGGGGTCTCCAGGCAGCCGTGTGGAGCCCACCTCTGTGGCCAGCTTCTTAGTCACTGGCCCTGTTGGGGAGCCGCACTCGACTCTTACTCCAAACCCGAGGTTACCGTCCTAACCCCAGCCCTGCTTCCCGGGGGTGGCTCCTCCTAGAGCTGGCCGGGCAGGACGGCCTGGCTGATGCAGCTTGGTAGCCTTGAGCCCACCCATACGACCCCTGCTCTGCCTCCGTGCTGCAGAGGAGATGAGCCAAACAAACGTCAAGGACCCAGCAATGCCAGGTCTGAGGTGGTGCCAAGCGTGAGGTCATCCTCCTGGGAGCGTCTGACCTCAGCTTGGCCCAAGTAGTTATGCATGTGTCCTTGGGCAGGTGACCATGGGTGCAGAGTCACTCTACCTCTGAGGAGTTCTGCTTTATCAGCCAGGAAACAGGGATTTCTGCTGTGATCTTTGGAGTGCGTGGGCACTGTTTGTCTTCTCTGTTCAGGATGTACCAGAAACAGTGTTCATTTAGGAGTTTAAGTTCTTGGGGGAAGAAGCTGTCTGAGAGGTCTGTGTGGAGATACGGGGCTGGTGCCCAGTGGCCTTAGGAGGCATTAATAGGAATCCAAGCATAGAGTCGCTTGGGCCCAGGCTTAGAGGTGCCAGGGGAAGGGACAGAAGCCTGGGCCCCGTGGGGATTTGGGGTATTTGACAAGCAAGGGAGAGCCAAGGCCTACCAGCCTCCCCTCTTCCTTCCCTCCTCCCCTCCCCTCCTTCCTCCTTCCTCCTTCCTCCTTCCTTCCTTCCTTCTTCGTTGCTCTGTCTTGTCCTTCCTTCCTTCCTTCCTTCTTTCCTTCCTGTCTTTCATTATTGGGAAAACTTCTATTTTCAAAATTAATTTTCTTGGTACACTTTTGATGTACATAAAGATCATATTCATCACAGGGAATTTTGTTCTTGTCCATGATATGTCTTCAAAGGCTTTGTTTTCAAAGAGCTGCTGAGCAGCTGTGAGTACAGGGCGGAAAGGGTGGTGGTAGGGGCTGGGGCTTCTACCTGGGGAGGTGCTGAGCCTTTCACAGACGGCCCAGCATTGGGAGTCACCTGTAGCCTCATTTTAGAGCTGCTGGGCCTCGCCTCCTTTCTCGACCAGCTCGATGGTGATGTTCGGGCCAGGTGAAGCCTTCTCCAGGCAGGTGTGAGCAGCCGTGAGGCTATTGTTGCCTCCCTGGCGCCCCTGTCCTCCAGCCCTGACAGCCTGGCATGGTGTGGAAGCAGGAAGCTAGGGGAGGGAGTTTTAGAGAGAGCTCCTTCCTGGCCTGGCCTCTTTTATGTCTGTGCCCTTAGGCGAGTGATTTGACCACGGGGTCTTTTCAGTGTCCTTGTGCGGAGATGGGAGAGTTATGCTATGCTATCAGAGGCACCGTGTGGGTAAAGCCTTGTTTGTGTGGTACTGGGGTTAACTTTGGTTCCAGGTTGTGCGTATGTCTTAAGAGACAAGGGCCTACCAAAATGGAGGCCTGAAGTATCGCTGGAGTTCCTGATTCTGGCGCTGCTGTGCTCCTGGCTGTGTGTCCTCAAGCCAATTTCTTTCCTTCTCTGGACTGCGGTGTGGAATGAGGAATTAGACTGGGTGAATAATAACATCCCTTGATATTTGGAACCTGTTCAGCTTCCCCAGCTGGGCACTGCTTTGCCAGTTGGCTCTCTTCAGAAGCCCAAGCCACATTGTCTACATAGCATGAGGCCTTTATTCCAGAGCGAGCTCCTGCGGCTCCCTGCATCCTGCCCCCAACGCCATGTACCCTGTGGGCGCTCCTGGCTGGCTTCCAGGGGCGTCTACCAGTGCCCTAAATCCGAGGAGGAACCTGTTCCTGGCAGGCTGGGGCCGGGATTGTTTCTTGAGAGGAGTGTTATATACCATGCTCTGTTGGAGACGCCCCTCAGAGAGGCAGCCACCCTGGAGGGCACAGAAGGAAGGGCAGAGTCCATGCTGGTTTCCTGGTGCTCTTGCATGTACATGCCTTCCGGGTCTGCAAGTGCAGGGTGGTGGAAACAGCAGCATTTTGAAAGCAGACAGTAAGCACTTAGATTTGCTTCTGGCACTTTAGCTGTGGAGCCTCAGTTTCCCCTCCAAAAAGGGGAGAGTGTGACCCTCCATGGGAGGCTTGAAAGGATAAATTCTGAAATAGCATATGTCAAGTTCCTGATTCAGGCAGGTGCAGGTCCTCTTGGGAAGGGTTTGCTTTTTAGGGTATTCTGCAGCCGGGCCGTGGAAGTGGAAATTTTTGCCTGTGGCTATTTTTCCATGGAAAACCGGGGCTGCATGACAAGCTCTTGCGATCCCTAAGGCCTCTCCATCCTGTAGCTCTTGATTTTGGGGTCAAGCTTGGAGTCAGGATCAGGGTGGTGTGAGGGATAGAGGAGCTACCTAGTCCTTTGCAAGTGTCTGAGATTTCTAAATTACATTTTCTGTAAATTTCTCAACTTTGTTCCTTGATTTCCAATTTCAGCCCAGTTTGGTCAAATAATATACTTTACATGCTTTCATTTTAAAATTTCTTTTAAATGTGTTGGCTTGTTTTATGGTTCGATTTATGATATGCCATAATGTTCCCTATACTCTTTAAGAAGAGTGTATTCTGCTGCTGTTGGATGAAATGTCCTAAGCTAATTTAGATCTAATTGGTTTATAGCATTCAAGTCTTCTTTTCCTTGTTGATCTGTTCAGTGTCCGTTTTTGAAAGTGGAGTACTGACGTCTCAGATGGTGATTGTTGAATGATCCGCTTCTCCCTTCAGTTCTTTTTTTTTTTTTTTTCCCCCTTCAGTTCTGACAGCTTCTGCCTCATGTGTTTTGGAGCTCTGTGGTTAGGTGCGCACATGCTTATAATTGAGACAACCTCTTTATGGTGGGCACTTTCATATTACAAAACGTCCTTTGTCTGTAGCAACAGTTTTTGTGGAAAGGTCTTCTGTGTTTCATGTTCATGTAACCACCCCGGCTCTAGGTTGTTTGTGCGATATCTCTTTCTTTTTTTTCCTTTTCTTTCAGCCTGTTTATGTCTTTGAATGGAGCATCCCTTGTACACTGAATGTAATTGGACCACCTTTTTAAAAATGCTGCTGACCACTGCCCAGTGTTCACTACATCTGAAGTAATTATCCATAAGGTGTAGGTCTCAAGTCTGTTGTACTGCTATTGGATTTGTATGTCTCATGCTTTTTGTTCTACCGTTCATCCATTACTGTCTTTTGTGTTAAATAGACTGATTAATTGATTGATTGATTGATTGATTTTTGGTCCTGAGGATGAAACCCAGAGCTTTGCACATATCAGGCAAGCATTCTGCTACGGAGCTACATTCCCAGCTTTTCTAATTCTTTATTTTGAGATAGAGTGTAGGTAAGTTGCCCAGGGCGACCCCCAACCTTTGATCCTCCTGCCTCAGCTTCTGGAGCGGCAGGGATGGCAGACATGCTGTGCCTGCTCCTGCCTGTGAAATGAGAAAAGGAAAATAAGGGTTAAATGAGATGTTGTCTATGATGCCTGGCACATGGCACTCCCTGAATATGAGCACTGCGTGGGGTCTCCAGCACTGAGAGAGCTGAGCGCAAGGTGGGCCTCCTCTGGTCTGCAGCAGGATGCAGCACTGCGGCAGTTTCTTTTTGAGATGGGAAGTCGAGGGTCCTTGGAGATGTCACTTCACCAGTCCTGACCCTCAATCTCATCTCCTAACCTGGCGCTGGTTACCCCTGGGTGCTTACGTAGGCTTGCCATTGCTTTCCTGGTCGTCTGTCCTCCAAGCTGGACCCATGGCCACTCTGTCAGGGTGGGTCTTCCTGCACACACCCAAGTGTGAGAACACTGCTCCGCGCTCCCGCACAGACGGCAGCAGAGCGTAACCCAGAGAGACCTGGCTTTGCGCCAGCAGGCTTGCATTCGAGTTCTGATGCCCACTTGTGCACTACAATCCAGGTGACTTACTTTTCAGGGGCAGTCTTTGCTTGTTTCTGGGTGGGGAGCACTGCATGCGGTTGCATAAGTGACCACGACTCACATACCTTGGGCACACAGGTGGTGCCAGTGGCCCCTGTCTCAGGTGGCAATTACTTGTTACAGAGGTGTTTCTTTGGTTCCTGTGTTGCTCCTGCCCCACCCTGGCCTCGTGAGTCCTCTAGTCAGAACCATGGAGTGGCTGCTCCCAAACCAGACAGCCGGTTCCCACACACACAGTCCGCTGTCCTCCCCACTGGGCAGCACTGCCTCGGGGCAGGAACACAATGAGGTTGAAGAAGCCTTCTTGGATACTAGTGGGACAGATTGAAGATTCAGAAGGGGTGAGAACTGTGTGCCCGAGGGCTGCCTGGTGGCGGGCCTTGAAGGAATGTGGATTGCTAGAAGTAGGGCCTGGCTTGCAGGTTCGGGGAACAGCTCCAGGGAGGCACAGAGTCGGGGCCTGCTCCCTGCTCCCTGCTCCCTGCTCGTCATGTTTTATCTCTAGCCCCTGCCTTGTATTTATCTCGAGTCACCTGCGTTGTAATTAATATGTGTTTCTGTCTCTCTCTCTCCGAGGGTAGAGGCTGTGCGTCCTCTCCTCAGAGCCTTGGCTGTTGCCAGCAGGCAGCAGACGCTTGCAGAGCGTACAGGGGCCAGGCAGGCCTGTGGGTGTGATGGTGCGGCTCCCAGCTATGGCTGCGAGCTGGCTGGGTGGGGCTGTGTTCGTGGAGGCCCTGGTGACTGGCTCTGTAGCTTGGCCCAGAGCCACAGTTGGCACAGGGGCGCTCAGGCTCCAGAGAGCCCTGTCCTAGCCGGGTCTTTCCAGAAGGGGAAGGAGGAGTGTCGGGCAGCATGAGGCCCGATGGGCATTAAAGGGCATTGTGAGGGAACAAACCAGGGCTTCCCCTGAGGCTCAGTCACATGGGGACACAGATGCAGGGCTCTGGGTAGAGAGAGGCTGCAGCCTCTGTCCTGCTGAGCCGAGTCCTGTGGGGAGGGGTTTCCTGGACTCCTGGGATCCTTGGTGGCCCTGCCCAGGCCACAGTGTAGTTGGAAACTAGGCCTGGAGCTTAATCCTCGAGCGTTTCTCTCGGCTCCACCTTCCCTGTGTGAAAGGGACCTTGTTCTCCTGGCCTCCCTGGACATTCTATGGGCATTTGTAGGGCAGCTGAGGGGAGGGACAGCACACGTGGTTGCCTTGGGCTGGGGTGTAGCTTCAGTGTGGAGTGCTTGCCTTGCGCGGACAAGGCCTTTGGTTCCGTTCCCAGCACGGCAGGTAAAAATTAAGTTACATAAAAGTCAATACCCGGATGGAGCCCCAAGGAGCTCCTAAGGCAGAGGAGTCCCCTCTCACACATACCTCTTTAAAAGCACCTCAGTGTTGGCATTTTTACTGTCAGAGCTCAGACTATAGCTAGCTTGAACCATGGCCAGGCTTCGGAGCCTGAGCAACTCGATGGCTGACACCCCAGGATTCCTGTCTCCCCAGCCTACCAGCCTGGGCTCTGAACCTCAGAGCTGAGCCTAGTCCAGGGGAGGAGTGATCCTGGGGCTCTGTGGAACGGGCAGGACATAGGCCTCCTGCCTTCTCTTTTTCCCAGGAGCAGTGATGCTTGTGGGGAGCAGGTCTACACCTTTGCCATGGAACCTTCTCACTGGTCTGCAGGTCCCTTGAGCAGGGCTTGTGTGCGCAGTGGTGTGGAGAAATGGGATCCTTTGGCCTGCATGTGAGCTCCCAGCTATGGCAGGGTGGCACTCAGAAAGAAGATTTATCTAGGGCTGGGCCACTCTAGCTGGCTGGAGGGGCCAGTTCCAGACCTTGTGGGACTGCAGCCACAGCCCCAGAAGCCCGTGAGTGAGTCCTGCAGAGTGTGAGGACTGGGAGGGCAGCTGGCTCCTACCGGGCCCCTGTCACATCCCCTGGAGTCCCCAGCCAGACCTTGGTTCCCTGGTTCCTTCTTCCCCTCCCTTCCGCCCTCCCTAGGCAGGCTCTCTACCACTTGGCTGCGTCCCTAGACTTATTTTTCTTCTTTTTCAAATTTTGAGACAGGTTCTCGATAAGTTGCCCAGGCTGGCCTCAAGCTTGCAATCCTCCTGCCTCAGCCTCCTGAGTAGCTGGGATTATAGGCATATCCTCACCTTGGTATTTTGAGTCCCAGCCCAGCAATGTCAGGGCATGAGGTAAACAGACTACCGGGCTGTGTTCTTGGCCATGGTCTGGCAGGGGTGGGACGCTGGTACTTTTAGAGGTGGCCTCTAAAAGAGGTGCAGTGACTCAGGGCCCAGCCACTGGAGAAAGACATGTATTCACCTCCGTTGGAGAGGGCCTGGGCTGTGAAGTGGGGTGCGGTTGTGAGGCTGGGCCTTTTCATGTCATCTCAGCCTCCTGGGGAGCGATTAGCGTCAGGACCAGGCAGGGGCCCAGGCTGGACACCTGGCTGTGAGCAGCACCTCTACCCAGGCTTGCGCTAACTCCACTGTTGCTGTCTTGTATGAGCATTCTGGTGGCACCTGCAGGCGAAGTGTCAAAGTCTGCACACTCTGCACCTTCTGCTGGGGTGAGGAACAGGCACCTGGGACCCTGTGCTGCGCATGTGGGGGTGCGGGTAGGCGGTGTGATGGCCTCGCTGTGCGGTTCCTGCCGCAGCCTCGGGATCGGGAACTTCCGAGAGGAAGCAGTGTCAGAGACCTGGAGGATGCGGAGATCTGGCGGAGGAGAAGGGTGGGAGGTTCTTGTAGGCAGCGGTCCATCTTGCTTGGAGACTGGAAGCAAAGCAGGAACTGTGCGTCACGGGCCCCAACTGTGTAGCTCACGTGGGGCACACTGGGCGGGGTAGGGTGAGCCAAAGTCTGCAGGGACTTGTGAATGAGGTAGGGGTTTAGACTTCGCCCCGACTGTCTGTGGTGTTCAGCTGGAGCTCAGAGCCTTGTTGGGGTCTGTCACCCTTCGGGAGATGCATGGGGTTCGGCTCTGCTGCTTCCTAGTGTTGGTGGCCCTTGGGTGGCCCAGGTGTAAGAGCAGGAGCTTGGAGCATAAGTCTCCAAGGGCCGGGGTGTTCTCTAGGCAGCCCTCACCCTAGGTCAGCGCTGTGCGCCTCCTCCCTGGCCTGCGTACCCCTTTTGAGATGAACACGTGCCCGTCCCAGATGGTTTGTGAGTGGCCAGCCCCCTCGGCGGCTATAGTCTGACCTCCTGCCTGTGGCGAGGGCTCCCTGGACGTGCCTGGATGCGGCAGCGTTGAGCACTCAGCCGGGTTGCTGATGGAACTTGGGGACCTGCATGTGGTGGAGCTGCCACCCTTGTAGAGCGAGGTGGCCGGAGCACGGGGTACCTATGGCTTTCCAGCATCTTCCCCTCCTGTGTCTGCAGAAGCCGCTTTTGGGGTCAGGGCTGCTTTCTTTCCTTGGCCCACACTGCTGTCTTGTGTGGGGAAAGTGCTTCTCACTACAGATGTTTTCTTGGGAGCTTCTCAAGTCCTGAGCCACTGATAAGGTCTCTCACCCATCTGCAGCCGGACCTGTGGCGCTGGGCAAGGGCTGTTTGCAGTAGAGGAGCCTGGAGAAGGGAACACTGAGCTGAGCGTGACAGTCCGAGGAGCAAGACGGGCTGCAGGAGTGGGGCCTCGGTGCTGTGGGTTTCCTTTACCGTGCACTTGCATCCGTTGTCAGAGGCCCTGCGGAGGGTCCCAGGGGCGAGCTGCCTGTGGGGCTTCTGCTTCCCCTTCCCTGCGCCTCTGGAGCTTGGCCTGGTCCTAGCCAGCAGCCTTTGGAGAAGGTGGCTTCCTCGCTCTTCCTTGCCGTGAGGAAGGCCCCTGACTTCCTTCCACTCGAGGGACAGAGGCGGGGGGAGGGGCAGGAGAAATGGAGGAAGTGGCTCACTGATGTCCCGAGTTGCAGGCTGGAGGGTCCCACCAGCAGCAGCCGGAACTGGGCCAGGGGGCAGGGTTGCAGGGGTGGGAGAGCCCAGGCCAGGGAGTGGAGGGGATGTTGTCTCTGGCGCTCTGCAACTGGACCTCACAGGCCTGCTGGCCCCTCTGGGGTGTGACCTGGTCCCGCTTCCGGGCCGATGAGCATCTCCGCTGTGTTTGGGCAGCGAGCCGTAGAAAGGTGTGGCAGCAGATCTGGGGTCGTGGTGGTGCTTGTGGGGTGTGGAGTCAGAGCTTGGTCCCCGGGGAGGGACTCACCTGCCTTTAAATCCTAGCTGTGAGATCTGAGTATGTGTGACCGTGGCACGTTGCGCAGCCCCTCTACGAAGTGGAGGCTGAAAGAGCAGTGCTTGCCCTATAAAGTGGTCCTGGGAGTGCAAAAGAATGCAAAGCCCTGGGGACGCTCCGGGCACAGCCCCACTGTTCCTGGGGCCGGCCTCGGCCACGGCGGCCCCCGCCCTCCCCGCCCGAGTTCCCGGGTGTCTCCCACTCTTCTCACTCCTCAGATGCTGACCTTTCTTCTCTGGGGACCCAGGCCTGCGTCTGTGTCTCTTACACTCAGCTCTTCAGGCCTTAGCCGCAGGAGGCTTTTGGGGTGATTCAGCCGCCCCTAAGCCAGGCCCCCTGTTTGCTCCGAGCTGCAGAACCTACTGTGATGTCCTGGGTGGTGGCCCTGCTTGACTACAGGGGTGTGGGTAGCAGGCCAACTGCTGAGCCCAGTGCCTCTGGGCCTATGTCTGGCCTCCAGGCCCTTTCCCAGGGGAGAGCAGCACAGCCCTGGGGCCCCATTCACCTCACTACGCTTGTCTCCCCCAAACCCTGCATCAGGCCCCGAGTGTCCACGCCCCTGCCGGTGCCCCCCGCAGCATGCGTGGCCTGTGCCCCCAGGCCTGTCTGCCACGTGGGCCTCCCCCCACGTGGGCCTTCTCCCACGCGGCCGCCCCTTGCTTGCTTCAGGCCTAGGCCTAGGCTCGTGCTGTGGCTCACAAGGCGAGCAGGCTGTGATGGGGGTGGCGTGGAGCACGGGAGCACCCCAGAGCTTGCGCGAGCCCCTGGAGGTGCGTGGGCCCCCTGGGCTCCGGGCCATGCCTTCACCCCTAGCTCCTGCAGATGCACGCTGTCCTTCCAGCTCACTGGGCGGGAGCCTCCCGGAGCGGCAGAGCCAGGCGCCCCACCCTGTGGCCCCAGAGATGCTTTCGGTGTGGGGCTGGCTTAAAAGTTGAGTTGGCTGTCCGGGAAAGAGAATTTAAAAGCAGGAGAAAGGGGTTTGTTTGAAAGGTTGTTTCACTGGCCCCCAGCCCTCCCTTCCCCACATCGCCCTCTCCCACTGAATGTTCCGTTGGCCTCTCCCTCCCTCTTGGAAACTTCCGTGAGTGAAGGAGGGTCTCTCACCTCCTTCAGGGCAGAGCCAGGGAGGGAAACGGAGGAGGAAGTTACTCTCCTGCTGGGTGCTGGGTGAAAGTGAAAGACGAGGGGGCCTCCCGTGAGTCACGCTGGCAGCCTGGGAACGGGGCGGGAGCTGCGGAAACGTGCAGAGGAGTGATAGCGCGGCCCAGGGTCAGGGCGCCTTTGGTGCAGACTGGGCTTTGTGCCCGCCTGGCTCCTGCCCTCTGCTGGTTTCCTGTGAACAAGGCCCGGAGCACCCAGGGACTAAGGTCACCTGGACCTGCACATTTACTCTGCACGGCAACCCGAACTGACCGTCCTCCTGTCCCCTCCCAGTCCTAGTGACGTAGGGTCAGAGTGTTACTTTGGCAGTCCCGAGTGACCCCCTCTCCCACCCTCACCACCTTCCCAGGGAGGAAAGAAAAACAAACAAAACCAGGGCTGGGGATATAGCTTAGTGGTGCAGTGTCTGCCTGGCGAGTGTGAGATCATGAGATCAATTCTTGGTACCACCAAAAAAAACCAAAAAACCAAAACCCCACCAAACCAAAACAAACAAAAGAATCTTTCTGAAGAAAGAAAAGGTCTTTCTGAAGAAAAGAAAACATACCTGCAAGCAGCGGTGTCAATGATAAAATAGAGGCCCGGATTCTGCTCTGTAGCTGAGTCAGTAGAGCCACCCTTTTAAAAACTATCAAGTTAGAGGGAGCTGGGGTGTGGCTTTGTGGCAGAGCATGTGCTTAGCTTTTTGAGGCCCTGGGTTCCATCCCTAGCATGCCCCACCCCATCAGGTTATCAGACAAAACGGTGAGCACTTGCGTGGCAACCTCATGGAGAAACCTTCTAGATGTAAATTATAACCACCTGCACCCTTCACACCCAGCACAGACTATCTGCTCACCATGCCAGGGTCTCTAGCATTTGGGGTGGGGGCACCCACAGCTGCTGACCTGATATCGGGCTAGATTGGGCCTCTAGCCAGCCAGGGCTGCAAAACAGGTTCTGTGCTAGTTGAGAAAGACTGGGGTAGCCAGAGCCCCACCCACCAGCTCTTCCCAAGGGCGGGGCCTCACCTCCAGCCCTCCCTGAGCCTGGCCCTGGTCCCTGCACTCTTGGAAGGCCTGGCGGGGCTGTACAGGACGGGCGGCTGTGCTGGGAATGAACTCTGTCCTTCCCACTTCCTGTGTCTGGGGTATGCTGGGAATCTCAGGAGGCGCTGCCTGGTTCTGGTGGGAAGCTGTGACACAGATGCGCGAGGAGGACCCGGTCTGACCACCCAGGGGGCTGGGCCCTGGGTTAAGAGAACGAGAGAGAGCCGATGCAGATGCAGCCTTTCACCTCAGGGGCTGATGTCAGCTCTGCTTGCCCCCCTCCCTGTGTGCCCCGGTGCAGCGTACAGATGACACAACCAAACAGCAGCCCTTCTGAGCCTAAGCAGGAAGTGGTGGGACGGAGTGAGGAGGACCTCAGAGACGCTCCTGAGTCCGCTGCCTTCCTAGCAGCTCCCCTGTGGGTCCCGGCTCCTCTGTCACCGGTGCTGCTGCAGAACCAGGAGGCCCTGGGGTGCGGATGCCAGGGATCTGTAGCTGACGCTGTCACTGCTCTCCCTTCTTCCGCCTCCAGGACCCCGTGGAGCATCATGACCTGGAAGAGTAGCTGCGCCTGAGAGCCTTTCTGGAAGAGGAGGGAAGAGCAGGCCTCCTGTGGCCGACTCCACTGCCCAGCATCTCCCTCTGCCCCCGCCGTGTCCTCACTGGTGTCAGGACCAGGCTTCCAGCAGGATCTTTTCCCAGGGAATGGGCGACTGGTGAATCGGCTGTCACTGCTGGGGCTCAGCTGGCCACACCATGAACCTCCAGGCCCAGCCCAAGGCTCAGAACAAACGCAAACGTTGCCTCTTCGTTGAGCAGGAGCCAGCTCCCAAAGAGCAGCCGCCCCTGCAGGCGCCCCCGCAGCCCCTCCGCGTGAAGGAGGAGCAGTACGGAGGGCTCGAGGGCCCAGTGGGGGCCGCCTCCACCTCACAGTCCGTGGAGCTGCCGCCCCCCAGCAGCCTGGCTCTGCTGAACTCTGTCGTGTATGGGTCAGAGCGGACCCCAGCAGCTATGTTGTCCCAGCAAGTGGGCTCCGTAAAGTGGCCCAACTCTGTGATGGCTCCAGCGCGGGGCCCAGACCGTGCAGCAGGTGGGGGTGTCAGTGACAGCAGCTGGCAGCAGCAGCCTGGCCAGCCGCCACCTCATTCCACGTGGAACCGCCTGTCCCTCTACGGTGGACCCAAGGGGAGCCCTCATCCCGGTGTGGGGGCCTCTGCCTACTATAGCCACCCTGAGGCGCTGAAGCGGGACAAAGCTGGAGCCTCGCAGCTGGACCGCTACGGAAATGCAGCGCGGCCCGTGATGCCACAGAAAGTGCAGCTGGAGGGGGGGCAGCCTCGGGTGCCCCTGAACTCTTTCCATGCGGCCAAGAAGCCCCCAAACCAGACACTGCCCCTGCAGCCCTTCCAGCTGGCATTCGGCCACCAGGTGAACCGGCAGGTCTTCCGGCAGGGCCCGCCGCCGCCCCCCAACCCTGCCGCTGCCTTCCCTACACAGAAGCAGCAGCAGCAGCAGCAGCAGCAGCAACAGCAACAGCAGCAGCAGGCCGCCCTGCCCCAGATGCAGCTCTTTGACAACTTCTACCCCATGCAGCAGCCACCCTCCCAGCAGCCCCAGGACTTCGGCCTGCCACCAGCAGGGCCCCTGGGGCAGGCCCACCTGACCCACCACAGCATGGCCCCTTACCCCTTCCCTCATAACCCAGACATGAACCCGGAACTGCGCAAGGCCCTCCTGCAGGAGGCAGCCCCGCAGCCTGTACTACCTCAGCCCCAGATTGCCTTTCCCCGCCGCTCCCGCCGCCTCTCCAAGGAGGGGATCCTGCCCCCCGCCGCCCTGGATGGGGTGAGCACCCAACCCGGGCAGGAGCCCACGGGCAATCTGTTTCTTCACCATTGGCCCCTGCAGCAGCCGCCTCCTGGCACCCTAGGGCAGCCCCATCCTGAAGCTCTGGGGTTCCCAATGGAACTGCGAGAGTCCCAGCTGCTGTCCGACGGGGAGAGACTGGCACCCAACGGTCGGGAACGGGAGGTTCCTGCCATGGGCACCGAGGAGGGCCTGAGGGCGGGGGGCGCAGGGGACTGTGGTCAGGTGCTGCGAGGGGGGGTGATCCAGAGCACAAGACGGAGGCGCCGGGCATCCCAGGAGGCCAATTTGCTGACCCTGGCTCAGAAGGCTGTGGAGCTGGCCTCGCTGCAGAGCACAAAGGTGAGATGAGCATTGGGGGCCAGACTGGCAGGGGCTGGGGCACAGGGACCAGTGCCGCTAGGCTCACGATGGCAGTGTGTTCAGTTCACTGAAGGAAAGCTAGGAACCTCTACGTGCAGAGAAACCCTACACGGGGCCTCTGTACCTGAGGGAAGGCGGAGGTTTATACACACAGGACTGGCAGGCAGAGCGGTGTGGGGACCTGAGGATTGAGTGGGGGGACAAAGGGCCATTTCCAGATCCAGTATGCCGCAAGACAAGATGTGGTGGTGGTTACACAGTGATGGCATTTGTCAAAATAATGGGAGTGTAATTTAAGATAGGTCTGTTTATTATATGTTAAGTTATACTGCAACGAAGTCTATGTTTAAGAAATTTAATAGTGATAGGAAGAAAGAATAAATAGGTAAGCACACTGTGTTGTGCTTGGAGTTTTTTATACCTGAGCACAAATAATTTATCATCAAGCCCAGCCCGGAGGGCTCTGGCATCTGTTCCTGCCTTCTGACTTGAAGCCGAGCCCCAAGTGGGCTTTCCCAGGGCTGCGCAGCTGCTGGAAGCCTTCAGTCTGATCCCAGAGCCTCTCTCCCACCACGTCTCACTGCCGATGCCTTTAGGGCCAGACTGGTATGTGGGAGGATGCAAAGTTTGTCCTGTGTTTAAGGACAGCCAGGCTTCACTCCTGCCAGGTACCCATGGAAAAAGAGATGCAAAAATGACCCTTTACCTTGCCACAGCTTCCTTGCAAACTTTGGCAGAGATTTAAAAAAAAAAAAAAAATTGGCTGCTATGTCATGCCCCATACTATGCAGACTGTATGAAACATTTGGGAGCCTCCTGTGGCCTGAGATGGATTTCTGGGGACCCCCTGCTCCAGGAGAGGTGGTCAGGGACAGGCCAGGTTGACCAAAGTGGGATCCCGTGTGGGTATTTGGGTCCCTGGATTAAACAGTTCAGCAAATCAGGATTCATGGTCCAGATCTCTTTCTACCCTCAAACCCCTTTTCTCCAGGATGCCAACAGTTCTGAGGAGAAGCGGAAAAGCGTGCTGACCTCAACTACCAAGTGCGGGGTGGAGTTTTCTGAGTCCCCCTTAGCTGCCAAGCGAGCTCGAGAAGACCCTGGGCTGGTCCCGCTCATCATCCCAGTGTCGGTGCCTGTTCGGGCTATGGACCCAACTGAGGTGGCCCAAGCTGGAGGTATTGGTGAAGATGGGAAGGACCTGGAACAGCACCCTACTGAGCACAAGGCGTCAGTGATCGTCACCCGCAGGCGGTCCACCCGGATCCCGGGGACAGACGCTCCTGCTCAGGTGAGACGCTTCTCCGAACCCCTCCAGGGCGTGTGTGTGCTCCCTGGGCCCAGGACCCTCTGGGAAGCAGGGGGACAGGGCAGTGTCAGAGGGTTTCAGGGAACCTGTGGTGATAATATTTTTATTTTCTACAACAAACTTCTGGATAGAGGATGAATCCAGTTTATACTTGAAATTGAGGCCCTCTGGGAAAATGTAGGATGTATGAATCTCTTTTGTTTAGGGTCAGCAAATTTTGACTGGTTTCTAGTGGTCCAAGGCCCTATGCTACTGGGATGCTGCTGAGATGCTGCTGAGATGTGTACCTTAAAATCTCCCACCAGGATTGAGGGTTTACTGATTTTTTTCCTTTTACTCATACCATTGTTCTGTGATAGTAACATTAGGTAGGTTCCCATTTAGAACTGGATTGGATGCTGTATCTTTATGAAAGCATTCTCTTTTACTGTTAATCCTGTGTGATCCTTAAAATCTACTTTTCGTGATACTTAACTTTCTTTTGCTTAGTGTCTGCATGGTATATCTTTTTCCATCCTTTTACTTTCATTTTTTTTCTGTATTCTTCAATTAAGGAATATTTTTAAAGTGGTATATGATTCGGGTTTAACAACCCTAGTTGTTAGAGTATAAAACCTTTTGTCTTCTAATTAGAACATCAATACAGTTTATACTTTTCTATTTATTTACTAGTAAAGATTATATATATGACATATAGGATGATGTTTTGATATAGGTTATATACTGTGAATGGCTAAATCAAGCTAATTAATATATTTATTATCTCAGCCTTCCCCCCCCCATACTAGGATTTTAGGGCCTTTGACTGAGCGACAGCCCCTTAAAACATTTTTTTTTCTTTTAAAGTTTGAGACAGTGTTTTGCTAAGCTGTCCAGGTTGGGATATTGAACTTTTGGTTTTCCTGCCTGAACTTCCCAGCGTGCTGAGATGACAGGCGTGTGCTGTGTATACTTAGTGTGTTGAGAACATTTCAGATTTGCTGTTAGCAGTTTCTAAGTATACAATACACTATCATTAATCAAAATTACCGTGTTGTACACTAACTGGACTTACTCCTCCTAACTAAAATTACGTTTCCTTCGACCAGCAGCCTCCCAGTCCCTACTCCAAGCCGCAGGCCTTGGTGACCACCATTCTGCGTTCTCCTTCTATGAGTTCTACCTTTAAAGACTCTGCTGCTTTGTTACTGATAGGCCTGGGCTGAGATCTGTTCCTCCCATCCTGCCTGTCCTGTGCTGTGCACCTTTTCCCTCCCTCCCACTGGTGTTCCATTTTTCCACTTGTTGATTTATTAGGTGTGCACTTAAGCATTTCTCTGTAGTGATCACTGTAGCAGTGTCTAACCTAGATATCTGCAGACGAACCCAGCCCAGCAGAAAGGGATTTGAGTAACTATTTTCTCAGTACTCTAAAAGGATGCTCTGTGGCTAAGTAACATTTGAGATGTGTAAGATACAAGTGGACTTGCACACAGTAATGGCCTTATGACTTGGGCTTACCTCCCTGGTTGAGAAGACTGCTAGAGATTGAAAACATGCATTTGTGACTTATTGAAATCTAATATAAGCTAGAATTTTTATATCTTCCTGGATAATACATAGTTATACGAGGCCTCAAGTCTATTTCCCACTGAGCCCTGACATGGAATTATTGATAAGCATTTTCATTTAACATCAACAGGACATGATGACATTTTTGTTTTATTTGGTTGTTATTTAATTTAGCTTTACCTCGACCGTTTTTGTTATTGTTCATTTCTTCTCTTACCTTGGACCATTTCTGTGCTGCTTGAAGAGCATCCATTAGTGTTTCTGGTTTGAATCCGTGAACAATGGCTCTTACTCACCTTTGGTTATTTGAAAGTGTTTTCATTTGATCATTTTTGAGGGGTAACTGCTAAGTGGTGAATTCTAGATTTGTAGTTATCTTCTTTTTGGCACTTGAAAGGTGTCATTCTGTTGTCTCAGGCTTTTATTGTTCTTACAGTGTTAAAAAATTACTGAAAGCTATAGTGTTGTTTAAATGTAAGATGTATTTTTATGTTGTTACTTTCAAGATTTGGGTGTATTTTGCTTGTTTGGTAAAAATAAGTCTGATTTTTAGCAATTTTGCTGTTGTCTCTATATATGTCTTTTAAAGGTTTTTTTTTTTCCAGAGTTTATAGTGCGTCTTGAAAATTTCTTTTCCATTTCTTCTTTCCTATGAAACGCCAGTATTACGTGTGTTAGGCCTTTATCCTTATCCCCTTTTGTGTCTGGCAGTTTCCTATATTTTCTGTTCTATCAGTCTGATCTTTCTGTTCGCTGATTATCTCTTCAGCTATGTTTACTATGTTGTTAAAACTTCATTGAGTTCCTATTTTTAGTTATTTTATCTTTTTAATTACCAGGTTTCTATTTGATTCATTTTCAGAGTTTCTAGTTCTTTGATGAAATTATCCACCTTGCCTTTTATTTCACCGCATAAACTCTTACTTTCCCAATGTTTACGCCAGATGACACCATTAACATCAGTCTGTTTTAGTTACCTGTCCTCTCTTTGTTTTAAATCGCATCTTGCTTTCTTCTACATTGTTATTTTTTATTGAAAGTCAAGCATATCTACCCACTTTCTGTTACTGTAATACAGTACCTGAAGCTGATGCCTCCTCAGCGCACAGCTCAGAGGCTGAACGTCTCAGGTTGGGTAGTCCCCCTGTTCAGCCTCGGTGAGGGGCCCTTAGGCTGCACCACAGCACGGCAGATAGCACCATCCTGGAACATGTGCAAGAGAGAGAGCTGTCACGTAGCCAGATAGGATGTGAGAGGGATTCCCAGGCCAGGCTTGCTCTTCTGTAACAGCTTGTTCTGTGAGGACTGGCTTCCTCTGAGACCAGCATGAACCTGTCCCAAGGTCAGCGCCCCCATGCCATAATTACTTTGCACTAGGCCCTGTCTCTTCAAGGCTCAGTCACTTTCACGTGGCCACGCCAAGGACTAAACCACCAGCATGTTGGAAGAAGACCACCCCTCCAAACTGTAACGTCAGGTGTTGTATATGAAAAATTGTTGAATGGCTGGGGCGTGTGACTGTGGTTCCACAAGCCTTTGTTCCCGTCCCTGATTGCTTCTGTCACCAGAGCGAGGCTGGGACGTGGTGTGCGTGGTTCCCAAGCACTCTGCACGCCCCCGGCAAAGCTTCGCTTAATACTGCCTCTTTCCCCATGATCCTGATACCGGACGTCTTGCCAAAGTTGACTCAGTACTTTTCTAGAAAATGTAGACACATTTTCCTTCATGCAGTATTGTTCATTTAATATCTCCCCACCTTGGATAAAGTTTTCACGCCTTCTGTAATATCTCATCTTGTAGAGGAACTCTGTCCTTAACCTGTCCTGTTTCCCAGGTCAGAACCCGTGGCATCATGAGCAGGTTCTACCCTGACTTGGAAAGTGCTTCATGTGTGAGCATGTACACACACACACACACACACACACACACCACCCCAACACACACACACATGCATGTACACACACACACACACACACACACACACACACACACACACACACACAGTGTGTCCCACCACTTTGCCCAAAGTGAATTTTTTTTTAAGCGTTAAGGTAATTAAAGGACCTAGATACTATTCTTTTCTCCAGAGAGGCTTTGTCTTCACTTCTGGTGGGTACCAAAGGGCGTCAGCAATCCCAAATCATTTTTATTTAATCAAAGACAGAAACGAGATGACCTGAATCTGGGCCTTATTCCATGTGAGGACTGATCTGGTCTCATGCACCGTAATTCTGAAGTGTAAGCCCTTTGAAGTCCTGGTCTGAAGCCCAGATGTTTACCAGACTCTTTCTTGACGAGCCCCAAACTCGTCTTAATTGTGTCAGCCCTTGAATTCGTTCAGCGTTCTGCTCAGTTCCTCAGCCTCTTGATCGCCTCTTCCAGGAATGGCATCCACTTCTAGGGAGAAGGCAACCCCAGCAGTTGGCTGACCTCAGCTGCCTGCCCCACCCTGTCCCCTTCTCCTGGCCAGACTGTTTGCTCTTTGTTACCTTCAGGGATGTGCTTTTTACACCGAGTTCAGATTTTCTAGTTCTCAGTGAAGAATTGGCTTGTGTGCCTCACCTCTATAACAGGAGGAGGGGCTCCCCTATTGTGAGATAATTAATCCAAGGTGATCTCCTCTCAAGGATCTTGTTCTGTGCTTGGAAAAAGCTTGTGGTAGAGGCCTGAGGCTGGGAAGTTTCTCCTGAGAGTGGCAGGAAGGAACCTGAGCAACTGCAGAGGTAAGCCCTGCATTGCACAGATGAGGAAATAGGTCCAGAAATGGTTAGAGACTTGGTGAGCCTGTTTCTGTGATTACTGTGGCTAAGCAATGGAGGCAGGCTGACATACGCAGAAGAGAGGTTTACTTTGGCCCACGGTTGTGGAATCAGGTGGTAGCAGCTCATCGTGGTGGTAGAGTCCCAAGGTGATGCAGAGCTTTCAGGGCGGCAGGGATCAGTGTGATGCCTGTACTTCTGATCCCTGTCCCTCCTCCAGAGCCACCAGGATCCAGCTCTGGGACATTCCACTCTAATGACCTTCCCTAAACCTAACCACTTTCCAGAGGCCGCACCTCTCGGCACCACACTGACGAAGTTTCCATTCTTTTGATATTATTAGCATATGTCCTTGGGGTTTGAACTGGCGCAGGAATCTGTGATGGGCATGTAAATCATGCTCAGTCCTCCCCTCCGGCTGGGAGAGAGCTCAGTGGTAGAGCAGTGGCCTAGCATGTGCGAGGCCATGGGCCTAACCCTCAGCGATGATAGAGCAGTGGCCTAGCGTGTGCGAGGCCATGGGCCTAATCCTCAGCGGTGAAGACAACAGCACCCTTTGCAAGCCTGAGCGCTGACCTGAAGTCCTGTAATGCGGTAATGGATGAGCTAGCTCCGGGATTTGCGTCTCCTGAGTCCCTGTCCGAGGGTTTTTCCTAGGCCTTTGGGGGACGTTTAGTTGTTATTTATTCAGTTGTTTTTGTGTGTGTCATAGCCATTTTCAGTCATTTATAAAAGTAGAGTGGTACAGTGGGTGAATGTTTCAGTCACCCAACTGTCATATCCAGCTGGGGATGTAGCTCGGTGGAATAAGCGCCTGCCTGGCAAGCTCAAGGTCCTGAGTTCAGTCCCTGGTCCCGCCAACTGTCATATCCGAATGTAGCCAATCTGGTGTCATCTGTGCCTGTTCTTTTCCCACTCCTGGATTGTTCTGAGGCATAACC
This sequence comes from Dinomys branickii, assembly GCA_004027595.1. Lineage (NCBI taxonomy): Eukaryota > Metazoa > Chordata > Mammalia > Rodentia > Dinomyidae > Dinomys > Dinomys branickii. Next base: position 24,321 of record PVLD010019549.1, read on the forward strand.
CAGACACTGTGTCATTCCGTTCATAAACTCTTCAGTTTTTATCTGAAGGAGATAAGATACATACATATGGTCTCTTTGTTTCTTTTTCTTTTTAATGTAATCTCATTACTATTATCATACTCAAAAAAATTGTCAGATATGCACAGTAATTTAAATCTTTCATTATAAAACTGCAACCGGTTACAGCTGGCTAAGTTTTTATGGAGTTTCTTGGCTAGAAAGCTGGGAGGCTGCTTTAGCCCGGCTGTCTTTACTTCTTTGTGTAATCATTATTGTTCTTCTACGGGCAGAAGAATGAATATTCTCCTTTCATCCTGATCTACAAAGGAGGGCACACAGGGGTAGAGGTCCTGGCCAGGCCTTCTGCAGGAGGTGTTTTGGGGGCCGGAGCCGCAGAGGGGAGCGGGGTCTGGCGTTGCTCCCAGGCGCACCCAGGCACCATGGCCAGCCTCGCCTGCTGTACTCTGTAGCCAGAGCGGACCTGGGTGTTGCACACCTTTGGAGGCCTCTGTTCCCTCAGACCTGTACTCTGCTCCATACGGTGGGTGCGACCATTCAGGGAGAAGTAACTTTTGGCAGCATGAGTGGTCTGGCCGTTCTCAGCAGATCTGATACTCTGAGAACAAAAGTTCTGCCATGCTCAAGAGTTTCTCCTGTTCCATTTTGCGATCCCTTCCCCCCTTGGGTCTTGGCATACAGGAGAGACTTCCATCTAATACAGAGACTGGAGTTTCAGTAGTGGTAACAGTGGTCCTTGTTGAGTAATTTCCATGTGCCAGGTGGTAGTCTCATTGATTTCCAGGCGTTATTTCACTTGGCCTTTATAGCTCCTGCATTACGTAGGCGTGCGTTATTTTCCTGGTAACAGTGAAGATGCATGGGGCTGGGTGAGGTGCCACACTCCTGTAATCCCGGTACTCTGGGGGCTGAGGCAGGAGGGTCAAGAGTTGGAGCCCAAACTAGGCAATTTAAGCAACTTAGTGAGATCCTGTCTCAAAATAAAGAGAAGGCTAGGGATGTAGCTCAGCAGGAAAGCCCTGGGTTCAAGCCCTAGCTTGTTCTTTCTTATTTATTTATTTTTTTTAAGATGCACACAGAAGTTCTTTAAGTAGCAAATAAAGGCGCTAGATCCCAGTCCAAACAATCCAGCACCACCCTTCACTGGGTGCTCCTGTCCTGCTGCGTTGTGCAACGGGCGTGAGGAACTATGGCCTAGGGGCCAAACGCAGAGCTATGCATAGTTTCTGCATTTGTACAGGTTTTTTCAAAGGGAAAAGGGAAAAGATATAACAGACCTCCTGCGAGAGTAAAATATTTACTCTCTGGCGCTTCCTAGAAAAGATTTGCTGAACTCTGCCTGAGAGGCGACAGTTAGCTTTTGGATCTGCTCTCCTTTCAGGCCTGGCTTGGTGGGTATGGTGGGCAAGCAGTTCTGCAGGTGAGCCTGGCAGGCTACGGTCAGGGCCTCAGCTTTCCCGATACCCAGGGACTGAGCCCACCTTCATCTGTTTCCTCCTCCAGGCTGAGGACCTGAACGTCAAGCTGGAGGGGGAGGCTTCCGTGCGGAAACCAAAGCAGCGGCCGCGGCCCGAGCCCCTGATCATCCCCACGAAGGCGGGCACTTTCATCGCCCCCGCCGTGTACTCCAACATCACCCCCTACCAAAGCCACCTGCGCTCTCCCGTCCGCCTAGCTGACCACCCCTCCGAGCGCAGCTTTGAGCTGCCCCCCTACACGCCGCCCCCCATCCTCAGCCCCGTGCGGGAAGGCTCTGGTCTCTACTTCAATGCCATCATATCAACCAGCAGCATCCCAGCCCCTCCTCCCATCACGCCAAAGAGTGCCCATCGCACCCTGCTCCGGTCAAGTGAGCAACCCTTCTCTCATGGGTGACCTTGGTGGCCGGGGTGTGGGGATAAGGGACCGGGCAGGGCAGCAGAGGCTTGGCTTGGGGGGTTGCTGGGAATTGGGCTGGAGTCTCTGAGAGCGGGGACCCTGCTGTCTCCTGCGAAGAGAAGGTTGTCCTGTCACAGGAACGGGGAGGGAAAGTCACCTTACCGCTTGAGTTCTGGTCCCTGTTCTGTTGTTTATGGTCACATGCCCTGTGCGAGGATCTAAACTTCCCGGGCCACATTTTCTCCAGTTTCTAGAGGGGATTAGTAGCCCTGGTTGATGATGAGACTGACAATATTCGGCTATTTCGGGTGCACAAATGGCGGTTTCCTGTGGTTCGGCCTCGTGGGGTGTGGTGCAGGTCAGAGGCTTTAGCAGGCCTAAGTTCCTTGCCCAGTTTGTAACGTATCTTGCCAGATCTGGTCTCCTGGGCCTCTTGCATAGTCAGTCACTTTGGACCAGAGCAGTTTGGCCCGCCTGGTTGGCGGATTGCTGAAAAAATGCGACCACTTCACAAAAGGATCATTTCCCCTGGGGCTGGGGGCGGGAAAGTCCTATGCCTTAGGGTGGTGGAAAGGGTCATAGAGCAGGAACGCAGGCCACCCTCCCCGTTCGTCGGCCCAGACGTGCCGCGGTGTGGCTCTCTGGTGCCCCCTGCTGCCGGAGGTGGGCAAAGGCTTGCCCTGCGCTGACTGCTGACCCCTTTATGGTCGCCTGGGAAGCTTCGCCCCTGCCTGGGCCACGCAGGGAGTCTCCGCGGACAGGGACAGCAGGCTGGCAGCTAGGAAGAGAGCAGTCTGGCCATAGTCCTTACCGGGCACCTGGGTGCAGAGCCCTGACCTGGGTCCCCAGTAATGTGTGGGGCACCATGATCTGTTGTGGAGAAAGCGCAGTGCAGGGTCATTCGGGAGTTGACCCAAAAGCCAGAGAGAGGAAAGCAGCCCGCCGCCAGTGAGTGAAGGTGACACGAAGCTCCCTGCCTGCAGAAGGCTGGCCGGGTGAGGACAGCGCGAGGGCGGGGGCGGGGCTGGAGCAGAGGTGACTGGGGGAGGGGCGGGCAGGGCCCTCCAGGCGCGGCAAGGTGGGGCTGGGCGCGGAGGGCGCGGGGCTGCAGTCAGTCGGGCTTGCCAGGATGCAGACCTGCCGGGTCTGGGGCAAGCGGCGGCGGCGACGGAGGGGGAGCTCCCATGAGCAGGCTTTCGGGTGTTTATCCCACGGTGCGGACGCTGTTAGCAAAGGTGGATTTGGGCTATGTTTTTTTTCTTTAAAGGAAGTGGCTTGACCTTGTGGGGCCTATCAGAAGATTAGCTTGGAGGAAACTGAGGTAGAAAATCCAGAGAGGAAGTGAGAAGAGAGGGATAAAACACTTCCTTAGTGCATCCCAAGTTCCAGCCTCTTTACTAGAAAACCAGTTTTACTTGAGGTCTGTATTGTGGGAGCTCCTGGAGCAGGACGTGAAGGCTGGAGGTCATGTTACCAGCAGCGCTAATGATGCTGGCTGATAGGTTTTTTGTTTGTTTGTGAGACTGGGTCTCGCTGTGTAGTTCAGGCAGGCCTTGAAGTCACTATGTAGTGGAGAATGGCCTTGAACTCGTGCGTAGCCTCCTGCCTCTGCCTCCCCAGAGCTGGGGTTACAGCCCTGTGCGCCACCACGCCCTGCCTAGCTGATGTTTATTGAGTGCCCAGCTCTGTGCTTTATTTCATTCCACCTCCATGTTAAGGAGACAGAGGATCCCTTTTTGCAGGTGTGAAGACTGAGGCACCCAGATATTCAGTCGAAGGCCTGAGCCATCAGAGCAGGTTGCAGAGCCAGGACTCAAGTGCCTGAGTTCTGAGTGATCTCAGTGCATCCCAGCTGCGACTCCTGCATGGCTTGCAGCTACCCTGGGATGGGGTGCTTTGCTGGAAGGAGGGAGGGGCCACTTACTAACCTCTTCTTTGCCCCATAGACAGTGCTGAAGTCACCCCGCCTGTCCTCTCTGTGATGGGAGATGCTACCCCTGTGAGCATCGAGCCGTAAGTGCAGCCTGATGGGGGCCCGCAGTGTGAGGGTGGCCAGGTGGGCCCTGTGTGTGCAGGTGGGCTCGGGGGCCGAGAGGAGGGTCTCGTGAGGCCTCTGCATGTCTGCGGTCTGCTCTGGGCTCTGCTGCCCTCCAGGGTCTGCATGGAAGTTGTGGGGAAAGGAGCAGAGGGGCTCTGCTTGAATTTGTCTCTGGCTGGGGCCCAGGAGGCTCCCCATCTGCACAAGCAGAGCAGCTCCCCTGCCAACCTTGGGCCTTGCTTTTCTGGTCGCACCAGGGGCCAGGCTGACCTTAGTCTCCCAGAAGCCTTTCCCTGCACCCAACTCTTGCCACTTGCCCCTCGAAGTCCCGCCCCCAAGAGAGAGTCAGGAAACCATCCCATGAAGTGAGGGTGGCCCTCACCCTTCGTGCTTCCCACCGCTGCAGACGCATCAATGTGGGCACCCGGTTCCAAGCAGAGATTCCCTCAATGAGGGACCGCGCCCTGGCGGCTGCAGACCCCCACAAGGCCGACTTGGTGTGGCAGCCCTGGGAGCACCTGGAGAGCAGCCGGGAGAAGCAGAGGCAAGGTAAGCAGGCCTGGGAGTGCGGAGGCCAGGTGGGCTGGCGGGCGCACAGGGTGGACGGGCCCTGAATGTGGTTTCCTCTCCTGTTCCCCGTGCACCTGCAAACCCAGTGGAGGACCTGCTGACCGCTGCCTGCTCTAGCATCCTCCCTGGTGCCGGCACCAACCAGGAGCTGGCCCTGCACTATCTGCACGAGTCTAGAGGAGACATCTTGGTAAGAGAGTCTCGTTGGTTTGGAAAGGTCTGCTGGGAAGCTGGCATGTCAGAGATGAATAGGAGTGTCTGACCGAGATGGGGGTTGAAGCAGCTTGGCCCAGTGGAACTGTGGCTCCAAACTGTACATTTTAGTATACAGGATCCCCCGTCTGTGCCAATCCCTGATCCTAGGTCAGTGGGGTCCCCCTGTGAGACAGGACTGTTACCGAGGGCCTTCTCTGTTCGTGCAGCCTGCCTTGGGGGCTGCATTTCCCTTAAGAGCCTCTGGTTCCTGAGCTGCCCCACCTGCCATGCCTCTACCATCCTCCCAGACCTCTGGTCCCTTAGCAGTTGAGGCAGCAAGAGGAAGTGTCCACCCTGCTCTGAGACTTATGGAGGCCCTCTGCCCTGGGCCTGGGCCTCGCATGCCCAGTCCTCACTGACCTCGGCCATGGCCGTCTTCTCTCATTTTTCTCCAGGAAACTCTGAATAAGCTGCTACTGAAGAAGCCCCTGCGGCCCCTCAACCACCCGCTGGCCACTTATCACTACACAGGTGGGCCTGGCTGGGGCGGGTGTGTGCTCGCATCTTCCAGGGTGCCTGGCATCAAGGGCCCTGCTAGGTGGTGAACCACAGCCCTGACTGAAGGCAGAGAAATGGGGGGTCAGCCAAGAGCCAAGTGCAGGAGCTGGTACCAGAGCCGGAGTGGCTCTTGAAGGGACTTGCCATTCCCTAGAGGAAAGGAGTGAAAGAAGCGGGCAGGTGGGAACCTAGCAAGGCAAAAAGCCTGAGTCACCGTATGAGACCAGGAACCCAGTTGGATACCATCCAAATTGGCCTCAGGTACCCGGAATGTACCTGGCCCCCGGAGCTCACATCTCATTCTGGACTTTAAGAGGGACTTTAGCCAAATCACGTAATTCTAGAAGCCACGATTCCCAATCCCTGTTACTGCCACATTTTGCCCGTACCAGAGAGTACCAAGGGCTTCACCTCCGTTGTCATTTCGTGCTCTGCACACCTGTGAGGTGGGTCTGGATTCCGGTTCCCGTTTCACACGCAGGGGAGGGAGGCGCTGAGGGACGGGGTGTGGAGTCAGCTCTGAGTGTTACAGGGAGCGCGCGGGGCAGCCTAACGCCTGGCTGGTCAGAGTCGCTGCTGGGCCTTCGCGCCTCACACCTGGCCCCCTCTGCCCCTCAGGCTCCGACCAGTGGAAGATGGCTGAAAGGAAGCTATTCAACAGAGGGATTGCCGTCTACAAGAAAGACTTCTTTCTGGTGCAGAAGCTGGTACGTTGGGCTGCCTCTGGGCAGGTGAGGGCCAGGAGCTGCACGCGTAGCTGTGGGACTCCTGTCTGTGGCCACCTGCAGCTGTTGACCATGCCCTCCAAAATAGTGGTCAAAATAGTAGTAGACAGGGGGATCACTGTCCTTGAGTGGCCTCAGAGACAGCTTTCTAAGCGTTACTGGAAGGGGGAAAGATCTGGCCTTTTCCTTGGTCAGTCCTGGGCCCCCTCTACCTTTAGGTGGTGTGACCGTGTTCTGAGGTCTGGTATGTATCACACCTAAAACAGGCAGGAAGCTAAGATGGGAGGAAGGGCTTTGAGATGAGGGAGCCGTTCCCCTGGGGAATGTGGAAGGACAGTCACTCGGGACAGCCAGCAAGTGCCCGTGTTGCTGACCTGGATGAGCTCTGCCTGTGCCCTGCTGCGCTAGGGCTTCCTTCTGGTCAGCATCCGATGGGCCTGGGTCCGAGGTGCCGCCCAGCTCCCGTACTCTTCCAGCTCGCCTCCTCTCCCAAAGTCTGGGCTGTGGGAGGGGTGCGCCGTGTGGCTCACCAAGGGAACAGGGCCTCACACTGGGTGGTAGATTGGGTCAGGATTGGCCCCGGAGACTGGACGGGATGTTGACAGATTCCCTGGGGAGGGTTTGGTGAGGACAGTCACTGGTTGTATTTTAGTAACGCTGTCCCCCGGTGGGGTGATTTCACTGGAAAGTGCTCGCTGTGTAATTCACTGAGGTGCCCCTAGTGCTTAATAGAAGGAGCAGATCAGTGGTCAGATGAATAATCCAAGAGCATTGTCAGGAAAAGCGTAGCCGTCTAATTAACAGGTATGAGACCGGGCCATTCCTGTCAGATGAAGTATGTCTGTCTGCTCCTCACAGAGGACCCCAGTGGCCCCTGGGTTCCTGGGGAGGAGCTCCCTGTCCAGCAGGGCAGAGCAGCCTGGGAGCCTGGGGGAGGGCAGGGAGTATAACAGAACCTTTGGGTGGGAGGTAATTCAGAGACAAACCCAGTGGCCAAACGGATTTATGAAGTGGGACGGCTTAAAATTTCAGGCTGAGAAGTCCTTGGAGCTGCCTCATCCCATTATATTTGCACAAGCAAAACTGATACAGGCAAGGCGGGTGACTTGCAGAAGGCCACACAGCCATTTGTGGTAGGGTCAGAAATAAGACTCGGCTCTTCTGCCTCCTCTTCCGATTTCCCAGGGCTTTCTTACAAGAGTTTCTTGAGTCTGCCTGAGATAGAATGGTGTGATGTTCCTCTGCCTCACTGTCAGGCACTGCTCCCTGGGGTGGAGTGGCCCTGCACCCGGATTGCTGAAGCACTTCTCTTTTGCCAGCTTGGCGCTGGTCTGGGTGTGGTTGATGTCCAGACTTTTCCCTTTAACTTTTCCAGTTAGAAAAGTTTCAAACTTAGAGAAAAACGGAAAGAGCAGTACAATAAACAACAGCTGGACCCTTCACCTAGATTTATTTATTGTTAGCATCAGCTCCTTCCTTTCTCTGTCTGTTTACATCTAAACAGACACACATAAACACACGGCTGTTTTCCCTTCTCCATTTCAGCTAATCATGAAAAGTTAGGGAGAGTATCTTGTGACTCAGCAGATTTCAGTGCATGTTTCCTAAAAACGAGTTATTTTTCAGTACAACCACAATATCATAAACAAGTTCCAAGAAATTTAAACAGATACAATGAGACCCTCCAGCATGTAGTGCATAGTCAGTCACGTCTCCCCAGGGCCCCAGGGGTTGTCGCTTGTTTCTTTCTTTATTGGCAGTAGTCCTGAAGCGTTGGTGAATTTCACTGCTCAGGGGTTTGTGGCAGAGTGGGCCCTGGAGAAATGATTACATTTCTTGGGTTTAACTTCGTCTAGGTTTTGGCCCAAAGGTAAAAGGGAACCTAGAGGAGGGAGAACAGCTGGATTCTCTCCAGGCAGGCGAGCCTGACCAGCAGACTCTAACCTCAGTTTTGGCTTCAAACTAGATCCAGACCAAGACCGTGGCCCAGTGTGTGGAATTCTACTACACCTACAAGAAGCAAGTGAAGATTGGTCGCAACGGGACGCTGACCTTTGGGGACGTGGATACGAGCGATGAGAAGTACACCCAAGAAGAGGTTGAAGTGGATATTAAGGTGATTCTTTCTCCAGCCGCAACTGCCTAGAGCCTGGCGGGGTCTGGGGGAGAGCCAAGGTCCTCAGGAGTCCACAGAAGGCAGGCAGAGGGCAGCACGATCCCCTGGGGCCACAGAGCGGATGTCCCCAGCCCTAGACCTCTGAGCCTTTTCCTCTGTAGTAGACAGCTGGGGCCACAGCAATTAAGCATGATACGGGTTCAGAACATCCAAGAATTTGCCCGCAGGATTTGTACCACCCACTGCCATCTGCTCAGCACACTTCCAGCACTGTTTCCCATGCCATTCTTGCATCACCTTTGTGATTTCTGCTGCCCGCACCCTGCCACGTGTCACCGTTACTGTTTTCATGTCCGCCTACCACTTGTGCTATTGCTTCTATTATGTTTTTCTTTATGTTGACCCATTTTTACTCAAAAGAGAAGCTCTCTATCACAATCATAAATAGAAAACCAGTATTGTTTCCCATAAATAGAAGGAACTGGTAAAAATAAATATATATGAAAACTAATCACTGTTACCGAATTCTACTTAGATGTTGTGTTACCTGCCAGGGTTCTGAGACTGAGGCCTGATCTCTCTTTGTTAAAGAAATTATCAGGTCTACAGAAGCATAAAGGACATATTAATACCAACCTGAGACTTGGTTCTTGGCCTAACCAGGAATGAAAGAGAATTGAAAGTGGAATGTCATTTAATTCTACATGCATGCATCTGTCTAAAATACAATCTCAGGGTTACAAGGTGCACACTTGGGCAACATGATGCTCTAAGACAAGGGGGAGTTTGCTCCCCATTTCGCAGGTGGAAAGGGAGTGGAGATACAGGAAGTATTACAGAGATGGTTTGGAATCAGAGCTCAAGGTGCCTGCCCAGCCCCCCAGACCACTGCCTGGGGATGTGTCCTCCAGGTCTAGGAGGTCCAGGGGCTTATGGGTACTGGCATGTTCCCTCAGCCCTCATCCTGAGGACTCCCAGGTCTCAAGACTGTCTTTTGTCCCCAGGGAGACTAGCCAGGGGAAGGGTGCAACCTAAACCAGGCCAGCAGGACAAGTCGGGGCCCATGAGCCCTGTGTGGGTCAGAATCAGTGCACTGTTTCAGTGTGACTGAGCTTGTTCTTACCCCTGTAGACTTCTCAGAAGTTCCCAAGGATGCCTCTTCCCAGAAGAGAGTCCCCAGGTGAAGAAAGGCTGGAGCCCAAGAGTGCGGAGAAGGAGCCCAGGAAGGAGGGGGAGGAAGAGGTCCCAGAAATCCAAGAGAAGGGGGAGCAGGAAGAGGGGCGAGAGCGTGGCAGGCGGGCAGCTGCTGTGAGAGCCACGCAGACACTCCAGGCCAATGAGGCGGTAAGTGAGTCTCCGGCTCTGCTCCCTGAGCTCAGGGAGGGCGGGCAGACAGGACGATGGTGGCGGTCCTGGTGGTCACAGCAGCAGACAGTGCAGCGAGTACTTTGGCTGTTAACTTGCTGAATCCTTATAATGATGTGGTAGGCACTGTTATTAATCACATTGCGCAGATAAGGAAATTGAGGCTCAAGGTAACACAGCTAATATGCAGCTTGATGCCAGTCTGCTATGTATTGCTGTACTATGCAGCTTCTGGTTCTGACATTTGGAGGAAAAAGGCTTGGTGAAGACTCAGTGAGTGTGTGGGACTGAGGAGGCATTTTCAGGAGCTGCAACTCAGCCCTCAGTCAACCCCGTGAGGGCCATCTCTGCCTGAGAGTGTCTGAAACTGGTCTGAGACCCTGGCAGGAGCACATACTTTCTCTGCAGAGTGCTTCCATTTCCATGATCTCAGTTCCTCACAGTGACCCGCACTGTGCCCAGCCTCACTTTGTAGGTGGGACATTGAGTTTAGAGATGCCCAGTGACTTGCCTAGGGTCACACTGTGGGTCCTTGGACTCCTGATGCAGTGCTCTGTCTACCACATAGCAGGCCAAGAAGTAAGACTTCTGGTCAGAGGTGCTCTTGGCCTGGAGAGCGCTCCCTAGAAGCCAGAATTCGGACACGATTGCAGGACCTCTTGCAGGACGTCCTAAGCTGAACACAGCTGTTTGCTCTTTTCTGAGCACGGCAGGCTGTGCCAGAAGCCCCGTGCTCTGTGCCTGTGCTGTTGAGTCCTGCAGACTTTGTGAACACTTTCCTTTAAGGGTCGTCCCAGGACACATGGTGGCGGCCACCTGGGCCCCCAGCGGAGGCCTGCGTAGTGCCTCCTCCGTGGCCGAGTCACTGCACTCTCTGCCCTGACACCTGCACTTTCCCTCTGCTCTTCCTCTGTCCAGCGTTTGCCACACTCCGTGTGCACAGCGAGAGACCTGCATTCTTGAACCTGTCCCTTGACTAGACCCAGAGTTCCCGGAGGGCAGGGGTCTTCCCTGCCAACTTCTGTGTCCCCACAAACCTGATTTCCTTAATGGCTTAAACAGTGGAGCTAGAACAGATCCGAGATGCAGTGGGCATCTGGGGAGGCCCCGAGGGCCCTGTTACTGGAAGGGCTTAGGTGACCATGTGGCAGGAGCGTGTGGCCTTTCAGGGCCCTGCATCCCCCTAGAGTCCGGAATTCTGGATCCCGCTTTCTGGAGGCACTCAACTGTCCTTGTCGATTTCCTCCAGGCCAATGACATCCTCATCCTGCGGAGCCACGAGCCCAACGCCCCCGAGTCCGAGTCAGCTGGGGCCCAGGCGGCAGAGAAGCCGAGGGAGGGGCCGGGGAAGTCGCGAAGGGCACTACCGTTTTCAGAGAAGAAGAAAAAACCGGAGGCATTTAATAAAACCCAAAACCAGGAGAACACTTTCCCTTGTAAAAAATGTGGCAGGTAAGAAGGCCCCGCGGTGTCCGCTCGGGGGTGGGAGGGGGCTCCCCTGGGAGCGCTCAGCGTGTCCTCTGATTGGCTCAGCGGGTTGCCAGCGCATGCTCGGCGGTGAGGGGCGGGAGTGGGACGAGGAGGGTATCACATCTGGAGGGCCGGGCGCACCCCCACCCAGGGCGCGCTGCTCATGTGCCCCCCACGCGCCCCCCCCGCCCGCGGCAGGGTCTTCTACAAGGTGAAGAGTCGCAGCGCGCACATGAAGAGCCACGCGGAGCAGGAGAAGAAGGCAGCGGCGCTGCGGCAGAAGGAGAAGGAGGCCAGGGAGGCGGCCGCGCTGCACCCCCGCGAGGAGAGTGCGGGCGAGAAGGGCTGAGCTCCCGGAGCCCGGGCACGGAGCAGCGCGGTCGGGCAGACGTTTCTCACCAGAACAGCTCCGACAGAGAAATAAACTGCTTTCTCTTTGCCAAGGCCCGGAGCAGTGCCGGCTGCAGCACCCCGGCTCCTCGCCTTTGGCCCGGGAAGCCGGGCTCCTGCCATCCGGAGCCAGCGCGACCTCCCCGCCCCTCGCCAGGTAGCCGCCCTGGCGCCAAGCACAAGCCCGGCCCGCAGCATCATTCCGCTCGCCTAGGGCTTGGGAAGTCCCGACCCCAGCCAGGGGCCACCTTGGAGAGCGCGTGATGCCAGTGCTGCCCGCGGTGGTGTCCGGGCCGAGCTGCCCCAGTGACCTCTGCAGGCCGCTGCCTCGCGCCGGGGAGTGAAGCCGGGGCAGGTGCTGGTGCAGAGTGTGCTGCGCTGGCTGCTGGGGAAGGGGCCGCTGTTCCTGTCCTCACTGTCAGCCTGGCGGGGAGGAGCGCGAGGCGGCTGGGAGCAGGGAAGCTGCGAGCCGAGCC
>PVLD010019550.1:0-36121 GCA_004027595.1 Dinomys branickii
AACTGTCTGAGTAAATTTGCATGTCTGTATATGGGTCCATACATCTACAATTCGAAGATATCAATGGATAAAGCAACAACAACTGTTGAGACCATATCACCTTGTCTATAGATTAGTTGTGACTGTACTATTTTCTATGATAATGGGTGTCTGTTTGTCAATATGTTTTTGTACTTTTATGTTTCTAAAATAAAAAAAAAAAAACAAAGTTAACATGAAAATGAAGAAAAAGGATTCTTTCTTTTTTGTCACAAACCAGTGTGTTATAACGAGAATAATGGCCTAGGTGCCCACAAAATGCCCAGGTACGGTCCTAGAGAACATGTGCCCTGAAAGTTGATGAGCCTGGCCAGAAGTCCAGTGGTCAGCGTATGGGAAAATGTGAGCAAGCATCCCTCCCTGACCGTTTTGTTGACACTCACTGTAAGAGGTAAGAGGATGAAGCTGCTGAGCACAAATGAAACATCTGGTCCACAGCTGAATCCCTATAAAGGAAGCTATCAGAACATGTCATTGTCACCACCAACAACACTGGTATCCGTGGTGTAAAAATTCCCTAATATTTCATCGATGCTTAACTCAAGAATAAGCTTGATTCCAGGAAGGTGAGGTCTCCAACAGAGAGAGCCCACAGATGAGGGCAAGTTCAATCAGTGTCTACTCTCCTTTGTGTTGCTGTTAAAACATGCCTGGAAGAAAGAGAAGTACCTGGGACTGGGATATTTATAAGGAGAAGAAATATACTGAGTCCCAGTCCGGAAGCTAGGGAGTCCAATACCGAGGTGCTGGCCATGGGCAAGTCCTTCTGGCACCATCACAGGGTGAAAGAGCAAGAGCAAGAGAGGGCGAGAGGGGCTGATTCACCTTTTTTAATGGCACCGGCCGCACCCAGAATTGTGCAGCTCTCAAGGTCCAAACAGCTCCCAAAGTTCCCACCTGTTAATACCATTACAGTAACACTAAACCTCTTCATGAGTTCCGGAGGGGACAAACATTCCAATAGTAGCAGCTAGAAAGTGCAGCCTCCCAACTTATACCAAAAATCCAAGGCTGATCCTCAGTTCTAGAGCTACCTGTGTTCTGTGTTCTCACTCACAAGTGTAGTTTATCCTTACAAATTGAAGTTCTACATTTCTTGTACAAAAATTACTAAATATCTGACACACTTAAAAAGAAAATGTAAACCACCAAGACCTGCTGTTCCTAGCAGAAAGTTTTCCCCATCCCTGATCCAGATGAGATCTCAAGCCCTACTGCTGGGAGAGGTGGACAGAGAGGAGACAGTACTTGTGATTCCTGCTTGAGGCTAAGCTCCCCTTTACCTTCTCCTCCTCCGTCTGAGGCTCAGCCACTTGAGGCTCCCATGGGTGCAGCAGCTGAGGGAAAGTGAGAGCAGAAGTGCCCCACACCACTGACAGCTCTGGGGAACAAAGACCCCAATTCAGGGGCTGCAGCTTCAACTTGGTGCTCGCAGGAGCCTCGAGCCTTGCCTTCCCACCACAGCAGCATCCCGCCTCTGGCATTCTTGACTGGGTCTCTGTTAATGAGAGGCTTTGGGCTCACAAACATGATACTGTTTTTCACTAAACCCGAAGACCTCAAGTTATAGCCACTGTACTGAAGAAGGGTTTCTTCAGGGTGGTACGTTTCCAGCCTGCATTATAACAACCTTTACACCTCAGACTGGACTATTTTGCAAATATGCCACCCTGGTATGGCACATGATGCTCTATCTGGGGCTCTTTCACAATTTGTGGGGATCATTTCCCTTTGCTTTAGCTGCACCTTTTCAGAAAGTCTTACTTTCAAAATTCTAATTGTGTCTGCTTAGTCAGTAAATACCCTTTTCCAGTTTAATTTCAGTCTTGAAAACAGTGTGGAAAGGTTTACTCACGGGCTTGACTCAACTGCATTTTGTCTCTATGGAAACCCACACTGCTACACAAACCCAAATCTATATTCCTGCCTCAGTCCACCTTTCACCAGCAATTTTAAAGTAGATTTTCAACTTCCCTGGGTATTAACCTTTGACTGCCAGAAGCCGGAGTAGCTTTGTGGAATGTGGAATGTCCATATTCAAGGAATTCACAAAACCAAATCCTAAATCGTCATTGTATAGGACTTGGTCTCTGAACATGGAGGGTGATGCAATTCAAAGACAAATTTGGTAAATTCTTCAAGAAGGATCCAGTGTACTAGAAGAGGGGATGCTTACAGCTGTGTGCTGAGGGGGAGCCTGAGGAACCCTCTGCAGAAGAGTGCTCCTTAGGGGATGCAGTGAATGACTGCCAGCGTCTATCATAGAAGTATGTATTAAATAAAAGTCTGGTTTTATAGATTACCCAATGTGTGGTGTTCAGTTATAGCAACTACAAGCGGACCAAGACTGGTGAGCCAGCTTTCTGTCACTTTGACCAAGTATCTGGGATAACTAACTTAAAAAAGAGGAAAGACACATTCAGACTCACAGCTTTGGAGCGCTCAGCCTAAAACTGCTGTGGGGCCTGTGGTAAGGCAGTACCTCACGGAGGGAAGTGCATGGTAGGTCAAAGTGACTTGCCTCACAATGGCCAGGACACAAAGGGGAAGAAGAAAGGGAAGGGGTGCAGTATCCTCTTTGTGCTGTGCCCCAGCTGAGCTGACTCACTGCCAGAAGGCCCCAACTCCTGAAAAAACCCACTTCCAATAGCACCAAAGACTAGAGACTGAGTCTTCTACCTGCAGGACTTTGGCAACATTTAGGACCAAAACTACAGCAAAGACAGGTACAGAATCACTTCTAGTCTCTCTAGAGCACAGTGACTTTCTAAAGCCAAGCTCCTTGGAGAATGGACACTGAGTCCTATTCTTTTGATCTAAGTCAATCTACTTATTTCTCGGGAGCATTTGATATAAATCATTAAGAGTCAGCTCTGCAGGACACAAAATCACCACTGAAAAGTCAATAGCTTTGCTCTGCACCAACAACGAGCATGCTGAGAAAGAAGTCAGGAAAACAATTCCATTCACAATAGTTTCACAAAATAAAAATACCAAGAAGTCAACCTAATCAAAGAGGCAAAAGACTCATACAATAAAAGTACAGAACTCTGAAGGAAAAAACTGAAGAAGACACTAGAAGATGAAAAGACTTCCTATAGTAATGGACAAGCAGAATTCATATTTTTAGGTGGCAACAGATTCAAAAGTGACCTATGGATTCAACTCAATCCCCATAAAAATTCCAATAATGTTCTTCACAGAAGTACAACAAGCAATCCTAAAATTCATGGACATACAAAAGGATGCAGAATAGCCAAAGCAACCCTTAGCAAAAAGAGTCAGGCTGGAGGTATCAGAACACTGATTGCAAATTACACTACAAAGCCACAGAAACAGCAGCAGCATTCTACTGGCACAAAAACAGCCCAGTGGAATGGAACTGAGGGCACAGAACAAAAACAGCAATTATAGCCATCTGAGCCTGGGTAAAGGAGCCAAACACGTATGGGGGGGTGGGGACATGGGACAGCCTAACAAATGGCACTGGGAAAACTGGATAAGCATATGTAGAAGACTGAAACTAGATCCGATCTCGCACCCCATTCGAGTATCAGTTCAAAGACCTAGACATAGACCTTACACTTTTGTTGGAGACCACTACGAAGTGGCTCTAAACAGGATTTAATATTAACCAATTGGCTTTTCACATTTACTTGGGAGTTGTCCGAGTCTTAGGCACCTTGTCTGCAGATGGGCAGCTGATTCATAGTAAATGAACCTCTATGAGTTACTGGTCACTGCTGACGCCTATAGTGGCCTGTGATGCTGTGATGTCTCAAGGACAAGATGACTGCAGCTGAGGACATCTGGCTCCTACCCCATTAGCTTCAAGGAAAGTAAGGCTGCAGGCATCTCCGCCCTGCTGTGAAGGCCTTCCTGGAGATAACCTAGCTCCCCTAAATTAACATAATAATACTTGGAGGAGTCCTTGGAGTCCCGCCCAAATTCCTGCTCAGATTCCTGCATTTTCTTCAGTATTCTCTCTCCCTTATTTGAAAACCTAATAAATACAGGCAACTCAGAAAAGTCTGGCTAATTCAGAGAATATAAAAGCTGGAAAATAATTAATCCCTCCTGGAAGCCCTAAAATCATATTCCATTTTCTCATTTTTTATTTACACCTTCATCTGTCCACTCGCTTGGGAGATTGTGGCCCTGTTCAGCCTGCAGTAACTTAGGGTTATTTAACCCAGCCTTCGATACACTTTGAAGTGCCAGAGAAAATACTAGAAACCATAGACACGGGCAAAGTCTTTCTGAAAGAACTTCAATGGCACAAGAAATAACAGCAAGAATAAGCAAATAGAGCTACAAAAAATTTAAAAGTTTTTGCACGAGAAGCTACCAACAGAATGAGGAGACAGCTTACAGACTGGGAAAAATATCCTTTCTAGCAACTTTCATATCGGGGAACCCCTGCACTGGACCCTAATCTCCTGTAAGGTGCTCTAGTACACAGTAAAAAGGAAGAGCAAGAGATGAAGTGCCAAAGAAACAGAGTTCTGGGGCGGCCAGTTGTTCACAGAGAACAAAAGGCCGTGAGGCAGCCAGAATCTTGGTATTTATTGATCACACTCACACTGAGGAAAATGGACAGGGGATCATGGCTGGATGTGCCAGACAAGTGCCTAAGCAGGCAGGGCTTGTGAAAGAGGGAACAAAACATTCTTGCAAAAGGAACAGAACAGCCAGTTTCAGGTTGTGGTGAACAAGTAACCTGTTTTATAGTCAGCTCTGGGAAGGAATTTTTTCTGCAATCACAAAGGCCTCAGTGCAGATTCACATGTACCCCTACAGTCTCACAGCCCACTTATCTGGGCTCGACTATGGCTGTTGGCAAGGAGTGATGCCAGCCCAACGTGCCACCCGCTCGCTTCTCTGAAGCCATGTACACAGTGTTGCCCAGACCCACTATTCAAACTGAAATCCAGTTTGGGGAAGTCACCTCTATACAGCCTGCACTGCTCAAAAGTAAGCACAATCACGTTTGGGTCTGGGGAGGACAATGTGGCAGTCCTCCACACTTCAGACAGAAGACTGATGTTTAGAATATATGAGGAATTTTTAAAACTATACATAGAATAATTAAACAGCACAATGAATTTAACAGAGACTTTCCTAAAGAAGTACAAATGGACAATAAGTATATGAAAAAAAATGTTCAACATTAGCCATTAGAAAATTCAAATCAAAATTACAAAACTACACTGAGATTCCATTTCACCCCAGTCAGAATGGCTGTTATTAAGAATACAAAAAACAGTTAATGCTGGCAAGAGAGCAGAGAAAAAGAAACCTTTTACCCTGTTGGTGGGGATGTCAGTTAGAACAACTACCATGGAAATCAGTGGCTCTTCACACAATGAAAATGAGAATTACCATCTGACCCAGCTGTCTGACTCCTGGTTATTTGCCCAAAGGAACCAAAGTCAGCACATATATATGCTATCTGCATACCCGTGTTTACTGCAGCACAATTCACAATACCCACAGTATGGAACCAGCCTAGGTGTCCACCAACACCTAGGAAAGAAAATGTGGATAGATACACAGCATGGAGGATGATCTAGCCACAAAGAAGAGCGGAATTATGTCACTTGCAGGAAAATGGATGGAATGGGAGATGATCGTGTTGAGAAAAATAAGCCAGACTTAGAAAGACAACTAAAGTATGTTAGTCCTAATATGCAGAATCTAAAAACACTGGCATGAAAGTAGCAGGGTGTGGTTCTAATTCAACCATGATTTTTCCTATGCAGTTGCGTTCTAATCTGTAACTGCTTAAGTTCATTGTCATTATGGATATGTGATCTGTCTCTTATCCTTGTAAAAAACTCTATGTCCTGAGCAGAAACCTCTGTTGGCTTCAGCGTTACTCACTGTGATGTGTTGTCTTGTACAGTCATAGAATTAGAACACTGTTGCATTCTGCAGTGCTTTATTATTGGCTATATTTAATAACTGGGCCAGAAGTGCCCAAAATGTATCAACTGACTCATTGCTCATCACCATTCTGAGCCAGGCCAACTTCATGGCTACAGGAGTGCCCTCATTCTGGCAATAAGCACATATAGTCACACTATTTCTCAGGATAATTATCTCTGCATAACTGCAGATTATTTTCTTAGGAAACTGGACAAGCAGAGTGGGAAGACAGCTCTGCATCCTGTCTGTGACCTGTGATCTGTGTCAGTTGCACTCTGTGATTTAAACAGCCCCTCCCCACTGGACAGACAGGGACAATGTAGACCGGCTTCGGGGATGTGAAATAAGCTGTGGGCTAAATAGACTCACGTATCTCCTAAGTGACACAATTTCCCTACTTCTTACAAACCAGGAGAAGCTCCTAACAATGTCCACAAACTGGGGACCAAGTTTTTATCACACAGACCTTCGTGGGACATTTATCCAAGCTATAGTGCACCACATGGAACCTCTTCCTCAAAGCTAAACATTTAGATTGTTTCTAGCTTTTTTCTAACAGAATAGCAACTGGAGAGAATATCTTTGTAAAGTCATCTTTGCCCACATTTCTTCCTCTCTGATGGAAAATGCAGGAAAAGGGTAGATCATGTCCAAAGCCTTTGATATTCCCCAATTACCTACGTAAGAATCAACCTCTTTGCGCTTCATCAGTTTCACCTTTGCATCAGTTGAGCAAAACTCTCTGTTAATTTGATAGGCTTTAAGTGCAGTCCCTCATCGTGCTTGCAACCCTTTTAAGGTTTGCACTTTCTCCCCCTTGGGGATCTCTTTCAAAAACATTTCCACCAGTGACATCTGCCATCCTAATGACCCCTAAGGAGAGGACCTGGGTCCCCTCCCCTCAGGGACGCTGGAGTTGTCCTAGCCGGCTTGGATTTTCTTCTCTGGAGGCCACAGGACAACTACACGACTTGCTGGCCAGCCAGGCAAGTGGAATTCCGCCCCTTTGGAAAAACACGTGGGCCTTAGGTCTATAGATTCCGTCCTATGCGGTGCCCAATATTTTAGAACTACAGAATCTCCAGCTGCCTGTGGTACCCTACAAACAGAGCAAAAGTGAGTCGGCTCGCACAAACACACTCACTAACAACATAAAAGCGTTTCTGGTAAAGGAGGTGGTGAAGGGTGAAGTCTAACTTGAGCACAGGCAAAGATGCCTTCCTGAAACTACGGAGTTCTTGGAGCTCAATTTTAGAAGTCATCAAGTAAATGACCACTAGGAGGAGCTCTCGTTTCAAAATACTACAGTCTATCCCTTAACCTTGAACCTGCTTTCAACTGAAATGGCCTTAGCTTTACCACATCAACAGGCATCTTGCGAGTATTTGCTCACCAAATCTACTGGCTCCGATCCAGATTTTGTGTTAATCTATAGTCTACAGCTTGCAGTGCCTTCATGAGCGAAAGCATCCTTTATTTACTAGATTATTGCCTTGAAAGTAAATGATTAAGATGCCCTCTGTGTGTGTGTGTGTGTGTGTGTGTGTGTGTGTGTTTGTGCACGCGTGAATTTCAGAGCCATGAGAGTGGCGAAGTATTTATTTCTGCAACAGAGATAAATTTCAGTGTATCTTTTAAATATATTTAAATATACAAAATATTTAATATATAATATAAATAAAATTAAAACCCACTTAATATATTTATAACTATTTTATGTATTTGCTTTTTATATATAAATTATATTCATATGTTATATAATGTACATAATTGCATATATGCATATCAAATACATTATCATAATTGCATATAGTTCATATTTTAAATTCTGATATTGAATGATATCATATATTCTTTATAGCTCCACTTATATATAAAATGCCTATTAAATATATTCTATTAATGTTCACATGTGCTCTATTAAATATATGACTTATGTATTAAAATATTTTCACTTATATTTTGAAGTGTCCCTGTTGCTGAGTAATATATACATGTTTTTTTAATTTCTCCAGTGCTGTTTTTTTCTGTAATATTCATACCCTATTAGAAAAACATAATATCCTTTTCTAAAACACAAATTTAAGAAACTTCACGTTTTTTCTGCATCATACCTGTTGAAAATAGAAAATAAAGGAGGGATTAAACTTAAAGTAAAATAGACAGTAGCTGTTTTTCCTCACTAATAGGACAGGAAGTACAAAATAAGTATTCATTGTAGGGCTGGAGGTACAGCTCAGTGGGCTAAGTGCTCGCTGCTGAGCACTAGGGCCCTGAGTTCGATCCCCGGTCCCGGAAAAAAAAAAAAAAAAAAAAATAAGTATTCATTGTCGCTAAGAGGAAGCAAGGCTTGATGGTCTCAATCAGATATGGCTATAAAAAATTGTTCTAACTTCCTTTAATTCACATTCCTAAATTTCAGGTGATTAAGGAAAAAGCATATACCAAGTGGTCATTGTGCTATTTTAAAGAAAATCAGCTCAGAGTCTAGTATAAAAAAATAATAAAATTTTGGTTTGTAATGAGATCTGACCAGCAACTCTAAAATGCAACTTTTCTCCACTTCCAGAAAAAACAGAAATAAAAATTCACACCATTACCAAAACCAGGCTCAGTGGAAAACTGAACGGAAAATACAGAGCGAGGCTGTCTGACTACATGTGGCAGGGGGGGCAGAGTCACATCAGCTTAGCCAGGCTTTACTGCAGGAAACTGAGATCACCTAAGAAAGGTTGGGAGAAAATTCTTACCTCTACTCTACGCTCTCCTTCCAGGACCCAGGGCCTGAACTCTGAAACATTCCAAAGATCACAGTGGGGTGAACTGCTGGACTGACCCAGCTCCTTACTGGGGTTCTCATCCCTTGTCCCAGTCCCCTGTCCATCTGCCTTTGCCCAAGACTGAAACCTGAGGGAGGGACAAGATAAGAGCAACGAAAACAAAACCAAAAACACAACCATTTGTACAGGAAGCAGAAGGAACTGGATGTAGCTGTTACACTTTAGGAAACAGTCCCTACAAGGAACACTCTCCCAGGAAGCGCAGAAAAGAAACAGTTCAGCAGTGCGCTACAAATTTAAGTTCCAGGCCCTCCTTGACTGAGAAGAGTATCAAAACACCAATGAGAACCATAGGCCAGTGTCAGACATTGGGAACGGCCTTGGAACCATCACTCATCCCCTGGGAGTGGGATTGCTCAGCAGGGCGCAGAGCCACAGCCGCCAGCTGCCCTGCCTCTTAACAGATACCTCACTTAAGGATGAATCAGTAAGGGTACAAAACTCTGTGGGGAGAGCTAATTTTAGAAAAGTAACAGAAAATAGGAAAGGAATTCATAACTGGGCACTGTGGCATGTGCTACTCCAGCTACACTGGCGTCTAAAACAGGAGGATCATGAGTACAAGGCCAGCCAGTGAAATTTAACAAGACTATATCAGAGCAAGATTAAAAGCCAACAAGGACTCAGTGTATAACTCAGTGATTAAGTTCTTGCCTAGTGTGAGGCCCTGGGTTCTATCTCCAGTGCTATAAGAAGAAAAGAAAGGAAAGAAGGGAGGGGTGGTGGGAGAATGAAAGGATGAGGGAGTTTATTTAGGTGATAGAGCAAGTCAGGCTTCTAAAAATAACTGACAGCATAATCTAGATGATTCAGGAAATCAGTATCCTGTACAGGGCATGTAAAACTATAGACTGTACTAAACAGACAGCAAAAACACAGAGAGTTTAAAGTGAGATGAAAATTAAGTAATATGAATATGATCAACTAATCCTTTCAGTAAATATTAAGAACCATTATAACCTGTCATGGTGGTGTGCGCCTACAATCCCAGCACTAGTGAAGCTGAGGCAGAGGATCATAGCTCTGAGGTCAGCCTGGGCAACAGCCTGGACTATACACTGAGACAACTGTCTCAAAAACAGAACAGAACAAAACAAGACCCTATGATGAGGCAGGTCCCATGCTAGGGATGGAGAGCACAGGGCCATGTTGAACAGACATGATGGCACTTGTGATGCAGCTTATACATTGTGAGTTCATAAACAATACAATAACAAATGAATAATTTGTTGAGAACACAGACAAGTGGCTGAGGTAAGAAATGGCAAGTGATACCGATATACCATAATTCCTTGGTGTCTGTGGGGGATTGGTTCCAGAGCCACTGTGGGTACCAGAATCCATAGATGTTCTAGTTGTTTGTACAAAATGGGGCAGCATTTGTCTATAAATTCTGCACATCCTCCTGTGTATTTAAGTCACCTCTATATTGCTCATAATACCAAGTACCATGTAAAAGTCATGAACAGTTGTTATGCTGTATTATTTAGGGAATGACAAACCAGAAGCCCGCACATGTTCAGTACATATGCAGAGTTTTTTCTGATATTTGTAATGTGCAATTTGTGAAATCCACGGATTTGACAGAGCTTGTGGGCCAACTGTATTGGATAAAGTCATCAGAGAAGGCTTATGTAAGGAGCATTAGTCTGAGCCAGCTGTGGAAAGAGCAAGCAAAGAGCATTACTGGGCAAAGAAGGCATTGTGCTTTAAAGTCAGAAGAGTTCTTCGTGTTTGAAGCACCAAAAGAAGATCAATGTGCCTGGTAAAAAGTACAAGACAAATTTAGAGACATGAGCAGCAGTCAGTTCAGTTCATGTAGAAGCTTTAGAGCCAAAGTACTTTGGGTTTAAATACAAGAGGAAGCCATTGAGGATGCATCTATGTGTGACAGCATGCCTGACCATGTATCCATGTCTGCATATACATTACACACATTTATGTATTTAAATGCATATCTATGCACACATCACTACTCTTCTTTGTAGTGAACAGACTGGAAGGGACAGTGGAGAAAACAAACAGACAGCAGGATGATGGGGGCACATTGAGCTGAAGGTAAGTAATAGCAGTAAGAGTCTGGGCAAGTGGACAGTGTAGAGAAAACTTTGAGAGGTAGAAACCATCGTTTACTGGTGATAGATCCAGCGAAGGCATGACAGGCCATGGGGTGTTAAGCATGATTTGGGTTTCTGCTTTGAATAACATGGAGGTGGAAATGAAAAGATAATAAGAAAGTCTGAAAATGCAATGGCAAAATTAAGAACACCTTGGAGGTAGTGAAGGACAGAATTGAAGAAGCAGAAAATTAGCTCACACTGTCTTCAGGGTAACTAGTGGATTATCATAAGCATTCAAGGCTACCATTTCTCCCACCATTCACCCATCCATCCATCCATGTATCCATCCATGTATCCATCCATCCATCATCCATCCATCCATCCTTCTGTCATCCTGTGAGGAACTTAGGACAGTGCATGACATAAAACAGCGGGTCAGATAGACTGGTTGTCTTCATCTAGTGGGCGGAAGCAGAACACAGGAATCAAACTTGGGCAGCCCCCAAGCAGCAAGGATCACCTGGAAACTACCCCAGTCCCATGCCTCTAAATTTCCAGGCAGGTTCTGAAAGCATGGGAAGTCCAACTAATTCCAGATAAATTTAATAAGTGAAGAGCTTAGTCTGGTTTCCAATAGCCTGGAACTCATCCTGGACTGAGTCAACCTGTGAGGAGGATTGAGATGCTTATTAGAGACACGTTTGTTTTTGGAATTCACCCACATCTAAGCTTCTGAATTTTGTTTCCTTTTCCCTTCTCATCATTTAAACACGTCTCAGTTGTCTTAGGTGAAGTCAGTGGGAGCAGCTACTTCTTCAGTTTTTGTGCTGAGACAGCTCAGACGCTGTGAGCATTCAGTGAGACCAGGCCTGGCGGCCACTGGACTAAATAAAGCAGGAGGCACATCCTGTGGCAGTGTGATGACATTGCAAGTAGGGGCGGGTGAAGCACGAAAGGACACCTGCAAGAGCCACCACTTGGGCGGAGCTTCTTCCCACCAGTCTTGGCTTTCCACACTGGGAGGGTAAAGGACTCTCCCTTCCCCATCACAATTCCAGGAACCAATATACATGTTGGGAGGAACAAAACAGGAGTTTACTTGGTGTCCTGTGCATAGCACAAGCCTTCTTGGAGTTCAAGGGGTTAGAACTGGCCCCTGGGAAATTAGGGAAGGGGACAAGTTAACCTTTGTCCTATGTGGCCACACTCTGCCTAGAAACTGGGTATCCTGCCCCCACAGATCAAGGTGGGTGTCCTACAGCGGGAACCCACCCAGGCCTGTGCTGGCAATATCCATGCTTCAGACTTCCCTAGCCTCTCAACCCATCCTCACCTCTGGCGTCCTACTTCCCATGTACCAGGCTTGCTTTCTGTATTTACAACCACACTCTGATAAATTCACAGATTCAAGTTCAACCCTACTACCCTTTGTTTGTGTAAAATATCTGAGTCTTTATAGCTATGCCTAGTCTTAGAACAAAAATCGAATGCTGAGAACTTCTGGGTCATTCCCTCAGTAGAAGATGTGTACCAGTCAATTTTAACTCACACAGAGGCTTTAGAACTGTCACATATGAATGACAAAAATAACAGAAATAGGCTTTTAGCTTCAGGGCTGGCTGGCTCTCAGGGGCCAGTAACCATGGTAACCACCAGAAGTATCCTGAAGACGTGTGACTGATCCTCCAGGCTCCGACATGGGCTTCTCTGCCTCTTGCTCTTCCCTTTCTGCTTTCCCACTTCTTTTATTTGTCTTACTCTCTTCCTCTTTTTCTGGACTCCTTCCTACACCCCAAACTCTGAAAGTATTTCTGAAAGAAAAGTGCAGATCTCTGCTCCCTACAACGTCAACCCCAGTTAGTGAGAGATTTTTCTGTTTTGTTCTCTCCAGTACTTAGGACAGAGCCAAGCAGACAGTGGGAGTCTGTTTGGTGAATGAATGAGTTAATGAATGAGGAGGCTCCCTGCAGAGTCACCTTCATGGCATTTCTAATGCCCATCTAGGATTACTGGTCAAAATCTACTGGATCTCCTGGCCTCACAGGGACATCAAAAATTAGAAATTATTTACTGGAATCTCACCCTTCCTTCAACAATAAGCATTCACTGACGTAAAATATTCCTTTGTGAACCTGTATTTTAGGGTTCTATTCACTTCTCAGTCACTGCTGGTCAAAAGCAGAACTTTGTCTCCCAGGACCTTTCAGGACCCAACAAGACTTGGGACCCATGAAGTGTCCTGCAAGGGTTTCCAGACAGAGTTTGCACGTGGCCAGGAAGGTCAGTACTTCTACAGTTCCGTTTCCTCTGGCACCACATCTATTCAGTCCATACAAGGGGCTCAGTAGAGACTACACCATCCTGCCTCTGCCTGAGACTGTCATAGAGGCAGCTGTGATGATGTGTGGCTGCCATGGAAGGAGACATATTGAATTCATCTGTCCACAGTGAGTGTCAGAACCAGGGTGCAGACCAGGCTCCAACCCCAAAGCCTGGCTGTTTGCACAGCTTCTCTGAGTTGACCAACCTCTCTTCTCTCTAAGCAGCCTTGGGCAAAGCTAAAATTGAGCCCCTTTCTCCCAGACCTCCCCTTCCAGCACACTGCAACCCTGAGTACCTGTTTAGTGAGCCTGGCCACAGAATCCAAGGGAGTCCACAGAAAAGGCTACTTCTGAAAACGCTCAACATAAAGGAAACAACCTTAGGCCAGTGATGAAGAGTCTCTCCTTGACCCAACTCTGGTCAAGATTTCCTGAGTTTCTTCTCAATTAGGCCTCAATCTTGACCCTGGAAAACTTGAACATACCCTACTATAGCTCCTAATAGCTCAAGACCACACTCCTGAGATGCTATGAGCTCCCTTAAAGTCCCTTCCTAAGAAAACTCCAGGCTGCCAAAAAGTTTTCTCTTTGTTCCAGCCAACCCTTGTCACCCAGCCTCTGTGGAGGAGAGGCACCTAACTTCCATGTGTGCCATTTAACAAACCCAAGTACACTTCATGTGGGGCTACACCCCACTTCCTGATTTTATAACTTCACTTTCCTGAGCCTACCTTGCTCTTGTTCACCCTCCTCCCTGCCATTCTCCCTTTAAAGTGCTCAGTTTCCCCTGGACAAATAGAAATTGACTTTGAACCATGCTGGGCCCTATTACTTATGCATTAGTATAATACTGATTAAAATCTGTCCTTGTTGTTTTAATGTCTGGCTTTGTGTCTTTCTTTGGACACCAGTACTACACTACCCACTCACCCTTGCCGGTGCCCACTGATGCAGTCAGACACCTGCCACAGCAGGTGTTGTCTACACTTACCCCCACCCTCCCTGCTTCTGCTCGTCTGTACCCCACCCCTGCTTCCTGTTTCCAAGAAGAAAAGTAGGAGTGGTTTAAATTGGGCTTGAGCTAAAAATGCATTTGGGCCAGCTGAGTGTTCCAGGTCACTGACATGGCTAGCAAATGAGTTTATTAAGGGATTGGAGAAATTAAAAACTTTCAGAGATTAAGGCTGAAAGGAAATGTACTAGGACCTCTGGGCACTATGCCCCGTGCTGCCAGGCTGTAACAGTTTGGGGCAGCTTCCACAGGGGTCAGCACCCATAACAGGAAAACAGAACTCCTGTCATGGAGCAAGCAGAGCTGCTGGGCTATGGGTCATCTATGCAAAGGAGGAATTCCTTGGGGTTGACTTCTCTCCAGGTTTTGCTGTCAGCCCCTCAGAACTACCACGCACTGCACCTGTAGCTTCCAGGGTGACATCTGGGAGTTTCCACAGGAATCGGGAAGTTTCCAGAGAACTTAGTGTATCCTCCCAAGCTGCACTCAAGACCTGATGCATCAACTGCTTTAAAGTTTGCAGAACAAAAGTCAAGTACCCTAGGTTGTGTTGTGGCATTATTTTTTATCAGTAAAGTCTGTGGCAAAGGGATAGCCCAACATCGGAGTTAAATTCTTTCTTCTGAATTTGGGCAAGTGTGTACTGTGAAGTACTTGTGAGTCTCAGGAAGAAACATGTGATGATTTGAATGACGACGTCAAATGTACTTTCTTCTCTAAAATAATATTTAGTCGTCTCGCATTTTTATAATTTCCTAACATTATGCCAGACAAATAGCTTCTGCATAAGAAGTGAGTTATGGAGAGATTACAAATGGGTGCTGGGGAATTCTGGGACTTTTTTCCACTTTATGGCCCATCTTTATATGGTATGATATCAAAATGACCATCAAACTAACCCCAAAGCAGAGAATATGAGTCATGGACATATGTAGTTCCGTCACAGCAGCCTAAGTAGATGAGAATACTTCCATTTTACTAATGACAAAACTGAGACTCAAAGTCAAAGATTCAGATCCACGACTGATTTTCCCAGAGCCTGTGGAGCCACGGTGCAACCACCCTCTGGTTGGCTCATGACCCTGACGCTTCCTCCTTCGAGGTGTCAGGAGCACTAAGCAAGGGCTATGAGGACAGGACTGTTATCTCGAATTCTGAGAGGAGCTTAAAGCCTGTTTCTATGAAGGGACCACTCAAGGTTCTTTCCAACAACTGTTTCAGACTCTTGTTCCGATGAGCTGTAGCAGCTGCAGTTATGTGGGTGGTGGGAGCCCCCTCTTCTCACTTTGCTTTCTCTCCCTCTCTTGAGCTCAGGGACAAAAAGATACCAATGAAAGAGCCAAAGAGTGTGGTCAGACCGGGAAATGCCAGGCTCTGTATTACACAGCTGTGTAGTAGGTACTCTAGGCCTCCTGCCCTTTGACAAAACAGGCTTGAGCACTTTGGGAAAAGGGTGCATGTCTGTCATCACCATGGCGTCCTTGTTCAGCATTACTGTTGATTTAGACTCGTGTGCCTGTCTTCAGTAAAGGGATCAACTTAAAAACAGATTGCTGTAGCGAGGTTTTTCTCATTTTTTTCATAAATTAAAACCCAGTTGGATGACCCAAATCACACGCCCAGATCAATTCTCCACATGCAGTAAATCCCGCAGTGTCTCTGTGATGGCTGAGCCATGGTGTGGTCTAGAGAATCAAGGACAGCGAAACGTGAGAGAACAAGACCACAGCATTCCCATCTAGATCTGAGAGAGTGTGAGAGAGAAGGAAGGAGAGACGGACTGAGGAGAACAAACCCTGGGACTTGATTTACTGCCTCGCTCAGGATCAGTCTCTGAGTAGGAAGAGAGCGACCTTAGAAACACGCAGATCAACAAGGGAATTCCTGAGAGCCTCAGCACTGGCAGGCAGAGGAAGAGGTTTCAGTTCTCCCAAGAACCTCAGCGGTCAGCTCAGCAGCTCATGCAAGATGGCAACGTGACGGCATAGCCAAGAGAGCTGGAGGCAGGGGTGCTCCCCAGCGGGGGCTGCTGCTCACTATCCCAAAAGATCAGATGAGGCCCGCAGCGCCTCAGGAGACGACAGGACAGGAAGTAACCCACCTCAGCCCCCTGTGGCACAGACTGAAGTGTAAATATAGGCCACGAATGCTTGCCAGAGCTTCACCTGTCCTCCATAACCAGGTTGAACAAACATCACTGATTCATGCCTGTCTTCCTAGCACAGTTACTGATAGGGCTTCCTTTCTCTCTCAGCCACTTCCTCCGCACTGGATCCATTTGACTTCAGTGCTTGGAAGGGAATGCTGCAGAAGCCAGGCTCGGAAGCACGCACTCCTAGTCCCAGCCACTCAAGAGGCCAAAGCATGAGGATTGTCTCAGGCCAGGAGTTTGAGGCCAGTCAGGGCAACCTAGTCAGACTCACTTCAAAAATAAATAAAAATTATAGAATCAGATGTACATTGTGATTTCAGGTAAAAGTTATAAAATGCACCTGTTTTTAATATTCTGTTATGCTTGTGCATCCACAGAGAACATGTTTAGAGAGATTTTACCAGCAGTATTTATCTGAGGGTAGGATGTGGACCTGAGAGGGTTGTAGGTGTTATTTTTATAGGCATCATTTGCTAAACTAGGCACATGTTTTTATAACAGAAAACAATGTGCTCATTTTAGAGGATGAATTACAATGTGGTACTGAGAATTGAATCGGGGACCTTGTGCTTGCCAGGCAGACACTTGTGCTGCAGCACTATGTCCCTGGCAGGAGGGTGAATTGCAGTGGCCACTCCACCCAGAATACAGGCATCCTCCTGAAGAGGAGCCGAGAGGCGATGAAATCCAAGAGCCTGCACATCGCTGCCACAGAGACTGAGTGCTTGCCTTAACCTTGGAGCAGTTCACATTATTGCACGCAGGCTGTCTACCAGATCATACTAAACATAGTTTGTTTGTTTTTCCTATGACCCAGTGGGTGTAGGTTCATGAAGAAAAGCAGAACAGTAAGAGAGAAGCAAAGTAAACATTCTCTGTACTCATCTGGGGAGAATGTGAGTTCTGTGACCATGCTGCAGTTGAATTCTGACTATTGGTTTTGAAACCCTGGTTACTCACTTCTTCCAATGGGCAGAAATTATAGTCTCCTCTTGCCAGAGCATGGCCTACTTTATTTCTCACTTCAGTTTCACTTTTGCTCCTCACTCAGGGCTATAAGCAATGAGGCAGGAGCTGCACACCCAGTGTGAGAGCAGCCAAGCATCCCTGTGCTGCAAAGAGTCATGGGTAGGGGCCCTGTTTCTTCCAGTCTGGAAGGCTCACTCAGGCTGGGGATTGCTGGGGGTTGCTGGAATTAGTCAGACTTTTTCTTTCTTTCTTTTGTTGGTGAGAGCTATGACATTAATTTAAAAGAAAGAAGGAAGGAAGGAAGGAAGGAAGGAAGGAAGGAAGCATGTATAAGAGAGACAGAAGAAAGAAAGAAAGAAAGAAAGAAAGAAAGAAAGAAAGAAAGAAAGAAAGAAAGAAAAAGAAAGAAAGGCTTTTTTTAAAGTAACACTAGAGGGATCACTGGGACGCTGTGCTGACAAGCACCCCAGAATCAGAGCGTCAAGACAGGGCTGCAGCCTGGCAATGTCCCATGTGTGCTGTTCCAGCCACTGGTCCAGGGTCTGGCCTTGACTTGAGAGGCAGGGTCAGCTCAGTGTTGCAGCAGGGTTTCAGAGTGTGTAAGAGAATACACTGTCCAGGTCTTGGGGTACAAGGAAGCCAGCTTCCCACATGCCCTGGGAGTCAGCCTCATTCACAGTTTGCCAGTGTGCTTAGCCAGAGGGCAGTGTAGTCCCTTCAGTGTGCCTCCAGGAGCTGAGCCCTGTATTTGGGCTGCCACATCCTTCTGGCATCTCCAGCAGGCTGAACACCGCAGGGCTCAGATCTGTCTCAGCCATGCTGTTCCTGGGAAAGCTCGGCAAGAAGCTGGGTTTCTAAGTCAATAAGCAGGAGATGTTCTCAAAATAGCAGAGCTACTGTACCTTGGTCATGGAAAAGTCAGTCCCAGAATAGTCTTATGTCTCCCCATTGCCATCGAAGTGGCCCAAGGCCAGTTCCCACTTGTCCTCTTCTCAGTGTTCTCTAGGGCCATGTAGACCACATAGAAAAGGCCCAGGCACTTGGCTGGATCAGCTTGTAGCTTTCCCTCAACCTGCCAAACCAAAGCTTACCCCACCCTTTCCTCTAACAGACAGTCTTGTACCAGTGCAGTCAGTTCCCATGTCCTGAAAACCTCCTGCAGTTTTTTGTCTGCCATGAGAGAGCAGGAGGAGTACAAGTGGCCCCCAGAGGCCTTGTCCTAGAGATGCGGGAAGGAGAATCTGGGTGGCCAATTGTGCTGAGCCAGCCAGTCTCTCCACGGAACCCCATGGCTGGAGAAATGCCGTCGGTTCCCTGCTTGCCACAACATAAGAAGTGTAGGAAAGCACTCATGCACACCATTTCACAGCAAATGAAATCCTGTTGTGATACTGCTGGTATGAACCTTAGGGTTTAAATAGATGTGTGTGTTCATCAGCTCTTCATTGCTGTGACAAAATACCTGAGAGAGTCAGCATAAAGGATGTGGTATTTGTTTTGGCTCAGAGTTTTTTAGAGGTTTTAATCTACTGTCACTTGGTTCTGATGTTTCTGGACTCCTGGTGAGGTAGAAAACCAAGGAAGGGAGAATGTAGTGGACCAAAGAGGCTCACCTCATGGTGGACGGGAAGCTACAAGAGCAAGAAGAGGGGTGAGGGCCAAATATATCTCCACAGCTATGCGACCTTCCTCCAAAGAGGCCCCACCTCCTACAGTCCCTATTCTCTCTCAGTAGGGCCATCGGCTGGACACCACACCTGCAACATAGGATCTTTTGGGGGGCATTTTAGATGCCAACCTTAATAGCATGGTATTTTATCCAAATCCAAGAGCATCCTGATTCACGTTTTCATGATTTCATGGCACAGAAAGACCCCAGAACCTTCTTCTCTGACAGCTAGTGGTCTATGAAGCCCAGAATGAGGAGAGACAGGGTCTACAGTTGATGCTGATTGGGGAACCCTTTTAATAACTGACTCCTCAAATGCTCTGCATTGCTCTCTTTAGGAGCAAGATGTGCTCACCACTTAAATTTTAGTATCAAGAAAAGGAAAGTGAAATTAGTCCTTGTGGAGAACCAAAACTATTTACTACATATGGGCTACACACTAGCCTAACCTTGCAGCCTAGCTTTGTACCTACTCTGTGATATGCCATGTTTCATCAGTTGCAAGGCAGACATTTTTACACACACAATTTGGCATATCTGAATTTGAGGGCATCTTAAAATTAGCAACCTTTTATAATCATTGCTTAATCATGATGTGCATGACTTTAAGCAGCAGTCATGACACGGTTGTCTTTGCTCCAAAATGCTTAAACATAAAAGCACCATCAACATAGTTTAAGAGTGACTTGAAAGAAAATTCTAGAAGTAAAAGCATAACACACTTGTAAGCCACAGGAGCCAACTGGTCATGAGAAAAAGGTGGGGGAAGCGGTGAACTAGATGTGTTCTGTTATAGTTTTTGTCTAAACGCCACCCCAAAGCCTCCCATAGTCATGGGGTGGGACTTCTCAGAAGTAGCTGAATCTAGAGTTTGTCATGGTCTAATGCTGGGATTATGGGTGTCAGTGCTACACCTGCCTTAGGGTGGATGGCCTGCATACAAGACATAAGTGACAGAAAGAGTTTGTCTTTTTCTCTCCCCCTCTTCTTCTAATTGCTTTTCTCTGTCTTCCAACACCATCAAGGCTTGCCCCTTTGCCATGTGCCCCCTTGCTTGGAGCTATCCTATTATGGACTGAAACCTCTACAAACTGAGCTAAATAAACCTCCCCCCCTTTAACTTAGGGTGTTGGGTATTTTGTCTCACCAATGAGAGAAAAGTAATTAGTAATGTTCTCCAAAATTTCTGAAAAAGGAGACAAGAGTTGGCTATCCTACACTGTGGTAGATTGACCACTGGTGGTCCACTTATGACCCCCAGTTGAACTGAGTAAGGGTGGTGCTGGGTGTGCAAGGCCTACCTGAGGATTGTTGCCAGCAGCATAAGAGGCAGAATTGGAGAAGAAGGCTGTTGGGAGCAAAGAAAGGCGGTTGGGAGCTGGTAGAAACTGTAAGAAGCTTTTGGTTCTGTTGGAGGAATTTGTTATGTTGGCTTTCCTGATGAACTTGGCTGTTTTCATCCTCCAAGGAGCTCAGGACCTTGTCGGCACTGAGAATAGCTTTGGTTCACTTTGGGGGAGCTCTTGTCCTAACTTTGAGCATCGCTTCCTGGCTCTGGAGGAGAAGATGGTACACTGCCAGTCTCCTGGAGAAGCTTGCTGCATTGGCTTCCCTGATGGGAACTCAGCTGTCTTCACCATTGGAGGAGCTTGGGACCTCAATATTGCTGAGGATGGCTGTGGTACTTTTCAGGGGAGCTCTGGTCCTTACTTTGTGCATCACTTCCTGGATCCAGAGTAGATCACAGCCTGCTAGCACAGACCCTTCATCCTGCTGGCACAGACTTTCTAGATTCCACCCCTGCCTTTGGGCCTTCCCAGTGCATATCCATGAAACAGGCCTACATGAGATATTGTTATGGGTTCTGAACCTCCAGGTGCACTCATAGGAACCACTGTTATGAGCTCTAGGTCTTCAGCTGGACTCAGGCAGGACATTGCCATGGGTTCCAGGCCCTCAGCTAGATTCCTCGGTCTTAGTATGTGGATAGACTTCCCGGCTTTTTTATATCATTCTTTGAAAGACTATTATAAATAATCTTATAAAATATATGCCCTGTATTATATTGTCCTCCCTTGCAAAATATCCCCCAAACCATGACATACACATTTGTAAAGTCTACCTGAGAACCAGAGCCAATAGTTTTGGTTTTCTAGTGATTATTTTCAAAATGCTATATCACCATTGTTTTTGATGGTAATGTTAAGAAAATTTCCAAAATTTGAGAATCAGTACAGGGATGGCAGCATTTCCCTTTAATATAATATAAACCAGTTAATTATCTGCTAGAATGTACATTTGTTAGATTTGATATCTATTTCTGGGTAAAGGTCCATGTTTTCTGAAGTTATATGTTAACTTATAGATTTTTGTCTGGTAAATGCAAATGATTTTTGTTTAACGGAAAAGATAACCACAAACATATGTCTTATTGCTCTGTAGGACATTAACCAGTGTTATTTCTAACTTCAACTTATTCCAAATAGTTTTTTTAATGCCCATATATCCTTTACTCCTATTTCTCCTCTGAGCTATATTTACCATTCTGCTGGTTCCCTCTTTGGGTGTGTGTGTGTGTGTGTGTGTGTGTGTGTGTGTGTGTGTGTTATTCATATCATTTCCTCTTACAATGAAATGAATGATATCATTCCTTTATGATGTTATTTTCCTTTCAGCCCGTTGAAACACTTGGTGTCAGTATTGTTCAAAAACACAAACGTACTCTCAGGATCAGGCTGCAAGGTTGGTAAATCCGTTGACAAATCACCCATAACAGTTTTTAAGTGTTTATAGCCTTTACCACAAAAACAAAGTGTATTATTGTTCAGATCTCTGAAACTGGTTCCACCAGTTTCTCTAGGCTGAAGGACCAAGCACTGAGACAGCATTTGCCTTCCAGCCTAGCCTTCCCTTCCTGGGCTTCCTTCCCAGGCCATTTATTATAAAACAAACTCAGGACTTCACGTCTATCCTCTGTGTGATGAGCAAACATGAAGTGCAGCTACAAGAGCAAGAGGAGAAATGGTGTTTCTGTTTGAGGAAAAAACGATTAAGGAAAGGAATTGCACTTATAGCTCATGGGTTCAGAAATCTTTCCAAACTTTCTTATTTCTCTGACCTTTTATTATTCTCTTTATGTATCTGGGTTTACCAATTGTACTCTTCCCCTGCTCCTTACCTTGTTAAACTTCCCACTCTCCACCATGTGAAAATATGTAAGAGCACAAATCCACCCAAGTTCCAATGCCACTGGAGGTGAAAATAACTGCTATTGAAGTTAAAAATAAATTACAGAAATTTCAGTCTCTCTTTCTCTCCCCACCCCATCTTACTTTCTCATTCACTCTCTTTTTCTATTCTCTTTCCTTGGTCACTGGTCCCTTCCCATAATGTTAAATCTGTTCCATTAAAGGATTTCTTTGTGAGTAATTCTATCACCAGTTTGTTGACACTTATATTGGATTTTATTAAAAAATTGCACAGCATGCTCCTAAGATTAAAGGTGCATATTAATAGTTACACCTAGAAGACATCTCTGAGGAATAGACATTTCCTAGGGAAGCCTCTATACCTGTGACAAGGCTACCTACCATAAGCAGTTTATAAGCATCAACACAAAAAACAAATTAAAATTTTAAAACTAGAAAGTGACAACACACAGAAGCAAAATGCATCCCTAGAACTCCAGCCTACCCATGGTAAGTCCAGGGGACAACAAGATAGAGAAAATCAGAAGCCACCAACTGGAATTTTCTGAACTGGTAGCAGCAGAAGTTAAAAGAAAACAGATGAATGAGGCTGTAGAGAAAAATCAGATCAGAAATAATCTCTCACATAAAAGTAAAAGAGATGAACAAAATGAAGGACTTGCTCAGTGATTCTAGAGCAGACACAAATAAAAAAAGAGGAGTCTAGGAAAATGATTGAAACCATAAATGCCCAACATAGGAAAGAAATGGAATCATTGAAACAGATTCAAACATATTCAAGAGATTAAAAATTCCATTGAAAGTATATATAGCTGATTAAACTAGGGTGAAGACAGAATATCAGAGCTAGAAGACGGGATTGTGGCTAGTGATCACCAAAAAAAGATGTCTCAAAAATAGCAATGGACTATGAAAAGTCAATCCAAAAGCTGCAAGATGATGCTAAGAGGAACAACATAAGATTAATCAGAGCCAATGAGAAAGCAAGAAACAGCACAAGTGACATTAAAAAAAAAAAAAAAAACCTGTTTGCAGGAGTAATGGCAGAAAACTTCCCAAGCATGTAAAAAGAATTTGACATACACATAAGCAGGGCATATAGGACTTCAATTAGTCATGGCTAAAATAAATCTCTATGAAAGCATGTAATAATCAAGATTCTAGAAAGTCAGTAAAAGAACAGAATATTAAAAGCTGTTAGAGAAAAGAAATAAATCAACTGTAAAGGAAAATCAGAGTCCCAGAAGACTTCTGAACACAAACCTTAAATCAAGGAGAGCTTGGAGTGAAATATTTCAAGTCCTGAAAGAAAACAACCTCTAATGCAGATTATGTACCTTCCGAAACTATCTTTCAAAATCAAGAAAGAAATAAGATACTTCTGTGACAAAGAACAACTGAGGAAATTCATGACCATCAGACCAACTCTGCAAAATATTCTAAGTATATTTTAGAAAGAGATAAAGAAGAGTACAACCCCCAAAACACCAATAGAAATAATTTACCAGGCAAGGCAAAGAATTAAGCAGAGGGGAAAGAAAAGGAGCCAACAACAGGAAAATAAAAGACAAAGATAAGCCAATACATATTAGATACAACCATTCAATGTAAATGGTTTTGATCACCAATCAAAAGAAACATTGGCAGAATGGATCAAGCAACAAAATCCAGCAATATGCTGCATACAAGAAACACATTTAACTCAAAAAGGAATTCATAGACTGCCAAGTCAAATAATGGAAAGCAATACTTCCTTTGTCAGGAATTCAGAAAAAGGAATGGGGTAGATATTCTCTTTGCACACAAAATGAACGTTAAGCTAAGACTGACTTCTTAAGGAAAAATTCCAAAAAAAAAAAAAATAACAATCATAAATATGTATGTACTAAATAGTGGCACACCAACTATGTAAAACAAATGTTAATGAACACAAAAAAATAATACTAAACAATTGAAATCTGGCACCTCAGTATATGACTGTTAAAAATAGACAGATCTACTAGACAAAAAATCAACACTGATCTATTACAAATGAAACAAACTTTTGAACAATGGACTTAGTAGATGTCTATACCTGCTAAGTGTTTCAACCTACAATGTCAGAGCATGCATCTTCTTCAGCAGCACATGGTACAGTTTCCAAAATAGACCATATATTAGCTCATGGAATATGCTTAAGTAAATAAAAAGGAATTGAAATTACCCTATATATATTATCAGACCATAGTATGATGAAATTGGAAATTGATGGCAAAAGAAACAACAAAAACCACAGAAACACATGAAAGTTAAGTAACACCCTCCTGAACAACCAATGGTCACAGATAAAATTAAAGAAGAAATAAGACAGTTTCTACACTTGAATGAAAATGCCAGTACAACATACTGGAACTCAAGGATGCAATGAAAGCATTCCTAGGAAGAAAATTTGTAGCAACAAACTCTCATATCAGAAAAACAGAATGAGCTCAAATAAACAACCTAATATTGAACCTCAAACTTCTAGAAAAAGAAGAACAATTCAAGTCAAAAGATCATACAGGGGAGGAAATTATAAAGATCAGAGCAGAAATTAATGCAATTGAGACTAAGTTAACATTACAGAGAATCAATGAAGTGAAAAGTCAGTTCTTTGAAAAATTAAATAAATTGTTAAATCCTGATCCAATCTTAAAAAAAGAAAAGACAAATCCATGTAATTACCAATGAAAAGGGTGAAATCGCGATGGAGCCTGCAAAAATCCAGAAGATTGTCAATACCTACTTCAAGAAACTTTATTCTAATAAGAGGGAAAACACAGAAGAAATGGACAGATTCCTAGATATATATGAATTTGTAAAGCTGAATCTAGAAGATATAAAATTTCTAAATAACCTAATATAAGTCAATGAAATTGTAGACATAATTAAAAACTTACCAACAAAGAAAAACCCAGGTCCTGATGGACTCATTGTTGAATTCTGCAATAAATTTAAAGAAGATCTAAAGCCACAACTCCTCGAACTATTTAATAAAATTGAAAGGGGAGCAGTACTCTCAAACTCATTCCTGGAAGCAAGTATTACCCTGACACTGAAACCAGAGAAGGATCCCACCCTAAAGAGAATGACAGGCTAAAGTCCCTAATGAATGTAGATACAAAACCCTCAACAAGATACTACAAACAGAATGCAGCAAATTATCCAGAAAACTATACACCATGACCAAGTAGGATTCATCTGAAGGATGCAGGGATGGCTCAATATATGCAAATAAATAAATGTAATACACCATATCAACAGAGCCAAGGACAAAACTTTCACAATTATCTCAATAGATGCAGAGAAAGTACTCGAAAAAGTCCAACACCTATTCATGATAAAAACCCTATAGAAAATTGGTCTTTAGCTCAATCTGATAAAGGCCATCTACGACAAACTGACAGCCAACAGCATAGCAAACGGTCCAAATCCAAAAGCCTTCATTCTAAAATCAGGATCAAAACAAAGATGTCCATAATCACTACTCTTATTCAATATAGTTCTGGAAACATTAGCCAGAGCAATTAGACAAGAGAAAGAAATAAAGATAGGAAAGGAAGAAGTTAAATGATCACTATTTATAGATGCCAAGATACTCTACATAGAAGACCCCTAAAACTCCACCAAAAGACTTCTGTATTTAATAACCAAATTCAGTAATGTACCTGGATGCATAGTCAACACTCAAAAATCTAGAGTTTCTGTACACAAAAAATTAACTGACAAGAAATAAATTAGGGAAACCAGACCTTTAAAGATAGCATCCCATGCAACTTGAGACCATATTCATGAGTGAAATAAATCAGATTTGCATGTGTAAATATCATATTTTCTTCCTAGTATGAGAAGCTGAAAGAGTAAATACAAAATGTACAACATATATTGTGAAATGGGAAAAAACTGTTCAAAAGAGGAACTGGGATGGGGGACAGGAGAAAAGAAGGAAGGACAAAGGAAAAAAATACAGATATATATATGTAACATATATATATATATGATAGCTAAGATAGTTATACTAAGAATTACTATTAATTCATTGAAAAAAGATTGTGCTTACATTGTTTAATTTTTCATGCCTATACCTTGTAATCTGAACACCTACTTTGAACATAACAGTACATAATATATTAACCATTGTTATTCTCCTACCACCTTGTTTTGAGATTGTGTATAATTGTTTTCATTGTTTTTATCTTTAAAATAAAAAATAGCATACCAAAAGACTGAAATACTTAGGAGTCTAACAAAGGAAGTAAAAGATGTTTACATTGAAAACTACAGTACTCAAGAAAAGGAGATCAAAGAGAATATCAGAAAATGGAAAGATATCCCTTGCTCTTTGGAAGAAAGAACCAACGTAGTGAAAATGTCCTAACTTTCAAAATTGTTATACAGATTTAATGCAATCCCAACTAAAATAACATTAGCATAACTCATAGACATAGAGAAAATTTTCCTAAAATTCATTAGGAACCAGAAAAGACCTAAACAGGAAAAACAATTCTGGGCAACAAAGACAAGGCAGAGGGTATCACATTCCCTGATGTAATATTACACTATAGAGCTACTATAATAAAAAAATCATGGTATATGCAAAAAAGCAGACTTGACAATGAATGGAACAGATTAGAAGATGCAGGAACAGCTCTAAACCTACTCAGCCACCTTATCTTTGACAGAGGGGCCCAGCAGTTTCACTGGAAGAATGATAGCCTCTTTAATGCTCCTAGAAAGACTGGCTTTCCACATACTGAAGGCCAAAATCAGACACATGTCTCTCACCATGTACTAAATGAAAACTGAATGGATCAAAGATCAAAATATTAAAACAAAAAGAAAACTAAATCTGACAGAAGGTAGAATAGGTAAAACTCTTGAAGACATTGGTGTAGGTAAAGACTTTATGAGAACAAAAACCTTGATCACCCAGGAAATATCACAAAGAATCAACAACTAGAATCTCATCCTATTACAAAAACACGTTTGGTACAACAAAAGAAATCACAAAATGAAGAGACAACCCACTGAGTGGGAAAAATTTTACCAATTGTTCCTCAAAGGATTAATATGTAGAACATATGAAGAACTGAAAAACTCAGACACCCTACCCCTCAAATTTAAAGACCTAATCCAAAAACAGGCATCCAAGATGAATGAACACTTCTTAGATTAGGAAGTAGAAACAGCAAATAAATATATGAACAAATGTTCAACATCTCTGGTCATTCAAGAGATGTGAATTAAAACAACAGTGAGATTCCATCTCACTCCAGAAGGAATGGCTATTACCAAGAAACCAACCAATAACAAACGCTGGCAAGGCTATGGGGAAAAAGGAATCTGTCTCCACTCTTGATGGGAATATAGACTGATGCAACTACTTCGGGAATCAGTGTGGAGATTCCTCAAAAACAAGGACTAGAGGTCCCATTTGACCCAGCTATGTCCCTTTTGGTATCTTCCAGAAATAATTAAAAGCATCAAACTACAGTAATATATGCACATCCATGTTTACAGAAGCACAGTTTGTAATAGCTAAATCTTGGAAACAGCTCAAATGCCCATCAACAAATGCATGGATTTAGAAGATGTATTTTCTTCATACAATGGAGTACTATTCAGCAATAAAGAAGGATAAACTTGAGACATTTCTATGATGTACCTCAAGAACATACTCAAGTGAAATAAATTGGACACACATATGTAAATATCACATCATTTCTCTGGTGTGAGAAAATAAAGGTGTAAATAAGGACCAAAATGTATAACAGATATTGTAAAATAAGAAATTTTTCAAATGGGAAGGGGAACTAGGAAGTGGGGAGAGGGGAGGAAGAGAGTGAAAAGAAAAAAATGAGAAAATAAGGATAGAATGGAAACAAAGCTTTCAAATGGGAAAGAGAGAAGAATCAAGGTATATCTTTTTTTTTTTTTTTTTTTTTTTTTGGCAGTACTGGGGATCAAACTCAGGACCCTGCGCTTGCTAGGCAGGCGCTTATTCCACTGAGCTACATTCCCAGCCCTCAAGGTATATCATGTACAGATACAAATTCTCTATGATGAATGTGATCTTTATGTATATCTAAATTGTACCAATACACTTAAGAAAAAAAAATTGTTTTAAATTTAAAAAAAGAAATTTGCGTTCTTCTCTGGAACTACTGAGAAGGATTCATTCCCAAAACAAACCACAGTTTCTTGAGCTATTTCTGTATTGCTGGGCACTCAGGCTGCTTTAAATTTGCTAACAAAATAATAATGCTGCATCATACCTTCTTCTTATGCAAATGTTTCTCTGCAGAGTCTCACAGAAGTGGAACCGTTTAGCTATAAAGGAGGCAGTTTTTATTTTAATAGCTACTGCCAAGTTGCTCACCAAAGTGACCACAGTAATAGCCCTAAGCAAGAGCATGCCCCACCTCACCCACATTTTATGTGTTCAAAATTCTGAGTTTTGACACTCTAATTTAAAAAAAATGTTATTTGCATTTCCTTTGTCTAAGTGTTCAGTGAGATCTAGATAGTTTGGAGAACAACTCCTCACAATGTATTGCCATGGATGGGGGTCCCTGGAAAAATCCACTTTGGGGACTACAGGCCCTCAAACAAATATAACTTTATACAAGACTGGCCTTCTGTGGTCTCTGAGTTACTCAGCTTTCCATCTACGTGGCAAACTACCTGAGAAAATCAACAGAGGAAAAGTTTAGCAGGTTCCTGGCTGCAGAGGTTTCAGCCCATAGGCAGTTTGCTCTGTGGCTTTTGGGCTGGGGTAAGGCTAAGCATCATGGTGCAGAGCACATGAGGAGGCAAAGCTGTGCATCTCGTGGTGGCTAAGAAGTGAGAGAGAGAGAGAGAGAGAGAGAGAGAGAGAGAGAGAGAGAGAGAGAGAGGGAGAGAAGAGGCCAAGGCTCCAATAAGCCCTTCAATGGCCCATCGTCAATTTCATAACTTCCTTCCAATGGGCCCCACCTTCTAACACTTCCACTACCACTCTGTAGCACTATCACCTGGGGATCGAGCCTTTAACACATGAGCTTTTAGGGCACATTTAGGATCCAAATCATGACACTTTCCATATGGATCCCTGATTTATTAAGCTGACCACTACAGGATGATGATAAAGTAGCAGATTTTCTATGATGAGTGTGATGAGACTCTAGCTGCTACTGCTGAAAGATCAATAGATAAACTATGACGGGGCATTATAGGTCCCAAATGCTTGGCCCCTCTCCACAGGAAGCAGGATCACCCCTTCATACAGGAAGTAGCAGGTCTTGGAGACTTGCAAATGGCCTCAGGACTGCCTGTAGCGGTCTCACTAGCAGAAAGTGAGGTTGTGCACATCCCTCTTCTTTTGCCCAAGGATTCTCCACTTTCTTCCCATTGGAGAAGTTTGCCTTGGGTTTACCAGTCTTGAGAGTCTATATTTTCTAGGTAAAATCTTATTTGCTGAGAAGAAAAAGGAACCTATCCTTGGTTTGACCTCCAGAACTAGAAAGCTGGTTGGTAATGGAATTAGCACATACAATGGAAAATCTGTGTGCTAAGCTTCAGGTGAATTAGCAAGGTGTTTTGCAGCAAAGACTCTAACCTGGAATAACTCACAGCAAGTCTAAGTGTCAGCTTCACCCTTGTTACACAGCTTTGACATGAGAATCAACCTACTTATAAGGCAGATATGAAAATTAACTGAACTAACCTCTGAATCCTGGCACAACAAATAAGTTTATCCTTAAAATAAGTGTGAGTATTTTCTCACCTGTTCTCATTATGGATACACATTTCTGCATGAATTACACTTTCCAAAGTAGTTGGAAGCAGCCCATTAAGTTACAAAAAATTATTTGGAAATAGTACAGTTATAAAAAAGTCCAGTAAAGTTCCAAGGACTTTTCTTGTTTTTCTTGGATATGACATCAGGTTTATTAAAAAGATCTCAGTCCATCTGAGGAGTCTAGCAACCAGGAATTATCTAACAACGGTTACTATGGCTCCAAGAAGGGAGGAGAAAACAGCTTCCCAGCAGTGTTTACTGAAGAAAAAAGTCAATAGTTCCTGCAGTTAAATAATTACTGTTAGGTATTTGCAGATTATAAGACAGAAATGACAACAAAGTGAGTAGAAAAACACCACTGTGCCCCTTCCAAGGAAATCAGTGTGTAGCTCAACACAGAGAGAAGCTATCCATGATCTCCCTGTTTCCCCACAGTGAAATACAGCGTAAGTCTCCTTTGTTCCATGTGGCAGGTGATTTTGTCATGAGTTTCACTATATTCTATACTTGCATTTATGTTTTCAGTGTTAAAGGGATTGTTTTCTCATGAAATAAAGATGGATGATTCAGTCTGTATTCTTTTTTGTTTGTTTTGTTGTTTCTTGAAACAGGGTCTTGCAATGTAGTTTAGGCTAACCTTGAACTCACTTTGTAGCCCAGGCTGGGCTTAAATTTACAGATATCCTCTCACCTCAGTCTCCCAAGTGATGGGATTATAGGTGTGTGACACTATTCCTGGCAGATTTGTGCATTCTTGCAACAATGGTGAAGAAGAACAAGAATTCATAAGGTCAATGATGACTCCCCAGCATGCAGAGGGTTGCTTTCACAGATAGGTGGTTATGATTCATAAAATGGGAATATCAGTGTTTATTTAAAAAGAATGAACCTTCATTGGCAAACCTGATTTTGAATTCTGTCTCTAACCCTTAGAAATTGTATGACAACTCTTAGCTTTTTAGTATATCAAGGGATGAGAAAATCACCTCACATTTCAAATGAAAACTGAATAAAGTACACATTGAATATTATACTTACAAGATTGCTGTAAGGTTTAGAGATAATATTCAGAAAGTGGTAAGTGTAGGATGTGGAATATTGATGGCTTCTGTGGTAACTTGAATAATGCTCCACTCCTAAAGATGTCCATATTGTTCTGATTGTGCTTTTCCATTTTCTGTATTTTTGATGTTCTGACACCCAAAGTATTACTGATTCCGGAGAGATGCCCCTCCCACAGGTGCTAATACTAGAGATTAAAGGACCAACCTGCACACATGCTTTTCATTTGCAAACTATGCAGACCCAAATCCATATCCCTGACCAGCTCCTTTCATCTAGAGCACAGCTCTAGAATATGCAGAGTAATGTTTTTCCTGCCCTCAGTAC
The DNA here is from genome assembly GCA_004027595.1 of Dinomys branickii. NCBI lineage: Eukaryota > Metazoa > Chordata > Mammalia > Rodentia > Dinomyidae > Dinomys > Dinomys branickii. The sequence continues at coordinate 31,387 of PVLD010019550.1, forward strand.
CCTAGGTCCACATGCCAAACAATTAGAGAAAACTTTGATGCCTTAGAGTCCACTGAAATCACTTAAAGTAGCTAATACTAAGTTTGATTGCCCTTCCTAACTTTTCTCCCACAGAAATCCCAATAAAGGTTCTTGTGCATATTTTCTTCTCAGTTGCTCTGCCTCTTGATGACGCTCAGTGCTTCTCCATATGACCCCACATGTCATGGCATAACTGACCCTACCTCTTGGTAACTGTGAGTAACAATCTTTAGGTAGCAACTGTCTCCTAAACTATTGCTCTTCCAATACTAGAATAACAATAAAAGCTACTGTGCTAGCCCATCAGGAGCTATGAAAGTCATCTTAGAGGAAAAAATCAAATTTGAGTTATTTTGAGGGGAGAGCTAGCCTTGAGGATAGATCTAGGGAAACAAGCATGTGATTATAGATTTGCAATCTAATATCTGATACCACTGAAGCCAGAGAGTCTTTGGAATTTTTTTTTTCAGATTTTTCAGTTTTTAGAAATTATACTGTCTGCTGTATATTTGCATGCTGCATATATTATGTAACCTCCTGAGGAAGATACTGGAAACATCTTGAATTCAAACATTTTAGCTTTTGAAGCAGCAAAATATATGAATATTCACAGTAATATTTTTACTGGCTAAAAAGGGCTTTCTATTAGTTCAGCTGATGTCTTTCTATCAAATGTGTTTGTTGGAAATTTATTTTTTAGATAAACACACACTTCAGGTAAGAGACTGTGGTTCTATATTAGGATATCCAATAGAAGAAAAGAATGTCCATGGAGGAAAGATATGATTAAAGATATAGAAGAATATCTTGTTTGAAGAAAGTCTAAATGCACAGTTTGAAAAATTTTAATATATTCCAACCAGTGGTGATCATATCCTAGCTTTTAAAAATTCTGAATTCTGATGCCATATGTATATATATATACATATTCTATGCAAATGGAAAACATTTAGAAAACATTATATACAAATGCAAAAATTAGTTGATGTTTGATTTCTTCAATACTAAGGATCATAAGGAATACTAGGAAACATAGAATGCTAGAAGAAAAGGAGAACAATACCCAAAAATTTTATACACAGCCAAGATATCACTCTGTTATTATGAAAAAATATATTTGCAGCTAGGCCAGGACTCAGAGGCTAGAGCACATAGAGATTGGGCCTAGATACACAGCTGGGAAATGACCTGATGTACTTATGAATAGGATAAAGTAACAGGAACCAGATTTACTCTTCTGCGTGAAACAACTGAAAACACTGGACAAAATGTATATAGTGGTGGTAACTAGGTATTGAATATCAAGCATCAAGTGTACCTGGCTCATGTTCTCATGGAGAAGTGAGTCATGTAACTGACCCAGCTCACTGCCTGGAGGGTATATCTAAGGCATGACATAGGGAGGAGGAATCCTAGCTGAGCCCTGCAGGTTCTGTGACTTTAGCTACTTTGCAGGGCAGAGTACTAGAGAAACAAAAGCTACGCAGACAGCAATAGAGATCTGCAGAGGGGTGGCTGTGGAGAGTGCAGCTGGAGGATGATCACAACTGCATGGCTAAGACAAAGCTCAGAGAGCTCCTCGAGCCACGTAAACAAGCTGTTCCAGCTCACAAAGAGGTTACTAGGCAAAGATGTTGAAACTGACGTCAGCCTCCAGAAGTATAAATAAATGTGCTACGGTGGTTGAACAATCCCTTTCCTCCCATCCAGAGAGAGAAGGCTCCTACTCTCAGCACTTTGCCTCTCGTCTTTATTTCTCAGTCCTCTCACCATTTTTTCCGTGGGGATCGTTGAGAGCTGAGCAGGATGCAGCAGGTGGCCTTAAGAATTTGGGTGAAAGCTGACCAGAATATGCCTCTGAGGAAAGTACCAATATAGGAAAAAGAGCAGGCTAAATGAACCATGAGGAAAACTGTTGGTATTCTACCCCTAACCAATCCAGAAAGTCTTGCAATTCATAAAGATCTCAGCAGAGTTTAGTGTTAGTATTGGGAAGAATTACCCATGAATTAAAAACTATTCTACACTCCCTGAAATACCTTAACATTGAGCCTCTCCCAAAATCAAAATTGCATTCCAATATGAAGTTCAAGAATATTTAGATAAATAAAAATATATTCAGCACTCAAATAAAATTTGGTATGCCTGGCATCTAATAAACAACTGCCAGCTATTAAAGAAGTAAGAATATCTGCCTCATGGTAAGGAGAAAAGTAAATATCTTTTAAAAGCAAACATAATGCAAATAATATAGCCAGTAGGAAAGAATATTAACAATTGCTATACTTATATTTCATATAAGAAGACAACAGGAGGACTGAACATATTAAAGGGAGTCAGAAGAGATACAAATGTCTGACTATGAACTTCTGGGCGTGAACCCTCCAATGTCTGAATTAAGAAATAAATATAGTGAACGATATTAATGGAATATGAAGCATTGAAGAAGAAAATATCAGTGAATTTTAAAACATAACAATGTAAACTATACAAAATAAGACTTAAACAGGAGAAATGGCTGAAAGTAAAAATGAACACAGCACCCATTAAGTTACTGGACATCTGCCCACTGAATTATGGGCAGCCCAATATATGTAAGTAGAGTCTATAAAAAGTGAGAGGAAACAATAAATATTTAAAACCATAATTTACAAAGTTTTCAAAATTTGATGAAAACCCTGAAACTACAGATCTGCAGGGCTTAATAGACCTCAAGTGATAATACAACTAATGCTGTATTATGTATAAAGTGGTAGAAAATTACTTCAAGTTAAGCTGTGATTTGTTAGAAATATAAATTATAAACTATAGCGAAAACACTAAATAAGAGGGCTGGGGATATAGCTCAGTGGAATAAGCGCCTGCCTAGCAAGTGCAGGGTCCTGAGTTTGATCCCCAGTACTGCCAAAAAAAAAAAACAACAAAAAAACAAAACACTAAATAAGAAAGACAAAAATTAACAAAGAAGAGATAAAAATATAAAAACCAGAAAAGAATATTGTGGATTTTAAACTAATTATATAAATAATAAAATTAAATGTATATGGCCTAAACACTATAGTTAAAAATCAGAGCCTGTCAGAGTGCATCAAAAGGCATATGCTATCTAGGAGAAACACACTTTAAATTAAAAAGTAGATTAATAGACAAATAATGTGGTAAATACTATATCATGATAATACCAATTAAAAGAAAACTAGTATGACTATTTTAATATTACAGAAAGCAAGTTTCAGAATAAAGATTACTGTAAGTCATGAAAAAATCATTTTTAATAGTTAAGAGGTCAATTATTCAAGAAGTTATAAGAATACTAAATATTTTATTCATATAATGTCACAGCTTCAAACTATATGAAACAATATGGAGAGAAGAGCAAAGAGAAATAAATAAACCTACAACTTCCGTCAAAGATTTCTAAAACTCCATCAGTAGTGAATAGGATAAATAATGAGAAATCAACAAGAATACAGAAGACAAGAATATGTCAGCCAACTAGACTTAATGGGCATTTTTAAACAGTACCTAGCATCAACCACACGTACAATTTTTGTATGAATGATGAACATACACAAGGATAGATCATATTCTATAACACCATAAAAACCTCAATACTTGAAAAAGAGTAAAATCATAGGAGTGTTCACTAGTTTAAATGGAATGTAATTGAATTAGAAGTTGGTATGATAGAAAGATATTTCAAGAAGCCTCAAATTTTTCAAAACAGAATAAGTAACACACTTCTAAATAACCTGTGGTGCAAGGAAAAAGCCAAAGGGAAATCAGAAGTGTTTTAAACAGTGTTAGAAATGTCTTAACAATATTCTGAGTAGAATGGAAATGAAAATACAACACATGATGTGTGGGACAACACAAACGCACTTCTTAGAGGGAGATTTCAGCACTATTATAGGAGAGATGTCAATTCCAGGGCCTCACTCCCTATCTAAATATAAAAACTGAAGAAACAAAGCACCCAAAACTCAATGCATCAGAAAGGGTATAATGAAGATTAGAGTGGAAATTGACAAAATAGAAGAAAAAGAAAAAGAATAGAAAAAAATCAATAAACTAAAAATCAGGTTCTCTGAAAAGTTAGATGAAACTGACAAAACAAAAAAATATACCTAGCTAGACCAATCAGTAATAACAGGGACAATACAAATTACCAGTCTGAGCAGGCTTTAGAATTAATCAATTGACTTTTCTATATTAATTTATGAATCTGTCCCAGGCCTAAATGACTTGCCTGAAGAGCCAGTGGCTGGCATGCAGAAATAGAGCTCTCCATACCAATGGTCACAGTAGAGACCAATAGTGGTTTGTGACACTATGACATGTCTGAAGGCGAGACAACATGGCAGCTGCAGGCACTGACTCTCTCTCACATTTGCAAGGGCAATGCTGCCAACCTTTGAGATCAAATAGTTCTTTCATTAAGCAGAGATTTACTGCTTGGAATGTCTTTGTTCTACTTTCTCAAGGCCTTGCTCATCTTCATAACCATTTTCCCTGCACTTTCCTGCACTGCCCTGGTATGGTAAGGATCCAATAAACACTGGCCAGTACGGAGAGTTCTTTTGCTTACAAGAGTTCTAACCTTTCTGGACTCCCCAAAACTGTATTACATTGTCTCTTTTACTTTATCCTTCACTGTATGCTTGTCCCTAAGTTTGGTAGCCTGGTCAGCTCCTGATACAATGTAATTTAAAAG